>JASDQU010101864.1:176868-198233 GCA_032191745.1 Picea mariana
TGGAAAATAATTTATCTTAAATGCATTGATTCAATGATATGAAGTGTGAGAATTTATGCTCAACTTTGGGTTGGATGTTAACATCCTACTAAAGTAATCATGGGAACTCATGGGATGACCAAATTGGGTCCACTTGTCGATCTAGTGGTAGTTGGTGAACTGTTACCCACAATTTTGGTCATCGTGATGATGTTATGTTGATGGAAAATTAATCTCTTCACTAAGAACACTTTCTTGAGAAAAGTTACATTTGTCTGCTTCCAGAAATCACACTTTTAAGGGAGGTTCGCAGGCTACCTATATATTTTCCTGCGAGAATGCCAGATTCTTGCAGGCTGCATTAAGCTGGAGTGCAAGGGGTTCACACTGTACCTAACTATCAGGGTGCAAACATCTTCTTAAAGAGGAAAAAGATGAAGTTCTCTAGCCTTCTAGAAGGGAATCTTCGAGAAGAATGAGTTGGCTAGCAAATGGTTATCTAAGAACTGGCTTTCCTGATATCTTGGGATCATTTCCTATTCAAGTAACCAATCTATCTTCTCCTATATATTGAGGAGATTGCTCATGGAAAAGGTTAGAAGGCAAATTAGCAAGAGATTGATTGGAGAATTAGTGTAAGATAGTATGAAGGACTGATGCTACAGCAGCAAGAGACACTAGCAAGGTCATCAAAAGTGGTTGATTTTCTTCATGCATGAGCAAGTGTGTGTGTCAGAGCTAGGAGCCATCTAAAGGAGATATACAACATCAAGGCTCAGGTTGTATGTTTCACTTTCTATCAATTTAATATAGTAATATGTCCCTTTCCCATAAAGATGATGTCACTTTATTACATAACTCCTTGATCATATGTATAGACTAGCTATTGAATATATAGATTCGCCTTCACTTCGATTGGTTTGTACTATTGTGATCTGAACGGCACAAGAGCGTTGGAGCAAAGCTTGGAACAACAGAGACCCAAGGAAGCGTTCATAAGGTATGTGCATGATCCTAGTCTCTTAGTTCATTCAATAGTCTAGATCTAGGGAGAGTGTATTATTCTGTCCTGTTTTGTTCTAGATCCAGGTGGATCTAGGGAGATCGGTTTGTGTCTGCACTCATGGATTTATCCTGAAACATGAACCAATAACACATTTTTCCCATTGTCAAATTGGCTAGATGGAATTTTATCTCGATTGTGTGAATATATATGCTTACTTTGAGTTCATTGACATATTAGATGACAAATATCCATACCTAGTATTGTAATGGATTGATTGGGAATTTGATAATGATGTCATTTGTTAAGAAGGGTTATTGGATGGTATATCCATTGGATCTAATGTAGGGAAATACATTTTTTAAATAGATAGAAGAATTATTGGATGACTAGGATAGTTGGAAGACTACATTAATCTCACCATAGGATAGTTGGAAGACTACATTAATCCAACTGCTAGTGGAAATTTGAGTTGAAGAATAGTATTCTCCTATGTCATTTATTCAAAAGTGTCCATTACTTTTGGGCCTCCTAGGGAGTATGAGAATTAATTGACACAAATATGCACACTACCAAAATTCATTAAGTGGATTCATGTAAAGATTAAAGATCCACTAGTGTTTAATGACACAACTAATCCCACAAAGTTTATGGAACACATAACTGAACACATCATGTTTGAATAGAGGGTATAAACATTGGATATCACTTTGGTATATATCCTAGAATGATCTAGAACCAGTAGATCTGGTACAATGCGTCTCACTTTCAACATATCTTAGTATATCTTGATCATCACTCGAGGAAGATAGATCTGACATATACCTATTTGGTAGTACCTACACTCGTTAAAACAAGAAGATAGATTATCGTGCCAATATACATTTGTGGTACCATCACAGTTTCATAAAGTTGCATATAGTTGCAATATATTTGCATATAGTTGCATAAGTTGCATTATTGCATAAAGTTGCATTGTTGAATAAAATTGCATATAGTTGCATAAGTTGCATATAGTTGTACAAGTTTCATTGTTGCATAAAGTTGCATATAGTTGCATATTGTCACTAAAAAACATGATAAGTTGCATTGTTTCATATAGTTTCATATAGTTGCATATTTGCATATAGTTGCATATAGTTGCAAATAGTTGCATAAGTTGCATTGTTGCATATAGTTGCATAGTTGCATATAGTTGGATAAGTTGCATATTTGCATATAGTTGCATAAGTTGCATATAGTTGCATATAGTTGCATAAAGTTTTATATAGTCACTAAAAAACATGATAAGTTGCATTGTTTCATATAGTTGCATATAGTTGCATACGAAATTGCTGCAATATAGTTGCATATAGTTGCATAAGTTGCATTGTTGCATAAAGTTGCATACAGTTGCATATAGTTGCATAGTTGCATATAGTTGGATAAGTTGCATATTTGCATATAGTTGCATAAGTTGCATATAGTTGCATATAGTTGCAACATAGTTTCATAAAGTTTCATAAGTTGCATTTTTGCATTCTCATATGCCTAGGGAGTATGAGAATTAATTGACACAAATATGCACACTACCAAATTCCATTAAGTGGATTCATGTAGAGATCAAAGATCCACTAGTGTTTAATGGCACAACTAATGCCACAAAGTTTATGGAACACATAACTTAACACATTATGTTTGAATAGAGGGTATAAACATTGGATATCACTTTGGTATATATCCTTGAATGATTTTGGGAATTTCATTATGAACTTTGGATTCACAATAAGATATAGTAGGACTAGGAACCTACTAGACATAAGGTTTGTGTTGACCCATGTTCCCATCCACCGATCTTGATAAGTCCTTGTCCTCCTGTGTCAAGGGTCTTTTGCTAAGAAAACCTAGATATTCTATGTTAGCCTTCTTCAAGGCCTTCTTTACAGTTGTCATTGGGTCAGTGGAACAAAATATTTCGTCCTCATCAATATCCTCAGTGGGATCCCTCCCATGTTGACCATGCCACAATACATTGATGAATAAAATTAATGAGATGAACTTTAACATTTGATAAATTTAGTTGTTGTAGTCATAATTTGTTACTATATTTAACATTTACCTGGTGAGGCACAGTGAGTGCCTTTCCAAGGTCACCCTAGACAGATGTAGCGGGTGATTTTCAGACACCGTCACCCTCGACAGATGTTGACACAATAAATCAATCAACAAAAGTTATGAAATTCACGTGTAACATTCAAAAAATGAAATATTGCAGTAATATCAGAAAAACAATAATGAAATTTCAGAAATTTAGATGTTGTAGTCATAAGTTGTTATTGTATTTAACATTTACCTGGTGAGACATAGTGGGTGCCTTTCCACGGTCACCCTGGATAGATGTAGCAGGTGATTTTTGGATACGGTCACCCTGGATAGAAGTTGACACAATAAATCAATCAACAAAAGTTATGAAATTCACTTGTAACATTTAAAAAATGAAATATTGGAGTAATATCTAACAAAAAATAATGAAATTTCAGAAATTTAGTTGTTGTAGTCATAAGTTGTTACCGTATTTAACATTTCCATGGTGAGGCACAGCGGGTGTCTTTCCACGGTCACCCTGGACAGATGTAGCGGGTGATTTTCTTCCACGATCACGCTGGATAGATGTTGACACAATAAATGAATCAATAAAATTTATGAAATTCACCTGTAACATTAAAAAAATGAAATATTGCAGTAATATCAGAAAAAAAATTAATGAAATTTCTGAAATTTAGTTGTTGTAGTCATAAGTTACTGTATTTAACATTTACTTACTGAGGCACAATGGGTGCCTTTCCATAGTCACCCTGGACAGATGTATCCTGTGATATCTCACAGTTGGATAGATGTTGACACAATAAATTAATCAACAAGAGTTATGAAAGTAATTGTAAGATTAAAAAAAAGAAATATTGCAGTAATATCAAAAAATAAATAATGAAAAATGAAATATATGCAGTAAAAAATTGAAATATTGCAGCAATAAATTGTAACAATGATTGATCAAAGGTTGAGTTGAACGGTATGTAATATATTTACCCCCATAGTTGCACCCCCTCCATCTATTTGATTTAAGTTGTAATCGATCAACAACTCTTCACCTGGAACTATTGTTTTGTTGCACATACAAATATACGATTTCCTTCGCGTCCCTCAAATATTCAATTCGGTTTCTTAGTTGTTGCCACAAGTTGTGTACTATTTATAAAGCCCACAATGTTTCCAGTAGCTTTTGGCCTTCCATTAATATACATTGTTTCCCCTTTATTTTGATTGTTATCTACTAGTTGTATATAATTTGCAGCAACTCTGTATCTCCGCATACTTCACGTATATCGAACCAACATCAACTAGTGATTGTATTTGTATAATGGTCCAACATACTCCATCAACTCAGTTACATTTCCATAGCCGACCTTTATGCCAGCCATGGAAAATAACCCCAATCCATGTAAGGACGAAGGAGCAATGCGATACATCGTCCCACTGATGAAGAAATCTGTGTCCACTTCAAGTAGCTCCTTAGGTGCCCATCATTGCACTAGATTTTTATACCTCAAGGGAAACTCAATGTCACCTATGCTCTTAGCATCATAATTACATGACCCTTTGTTGGCAATAAAAAATTGATTTAGTTTACGAAATATTTTCCTTATCTTTTCAGATCTAGTTGATCTAGAACCGGTAGATCTAGTACAACATGTCTCACTTTCAACCTCTCTTAGTATATCTTGATAATCACTCGAGGAAGATAAATCTGACAGATACCTATTTAGTGGTACCTACACTCATTAAAACAAGAAGATAAGTTATCATTCCAATATACATTTGTGGTACCAACACAGTTGCATATAGTTGCATTTAGTTGCAATATAGTTGCATATAGTTGCATAAGTTGCATTGTTGCATAAAGTTGCATAAGTTGCATATAGTTGCGATATAGTTGCATAAGTTGCATAAGTTGCATTTTTTCATAAAGTTCCATATAGTTGCATATAGTTTCATATTTTCATATAGTTGCATACGAAATTGTCATATAGTTGCATAGTTGCATAAGTTTCATATATGTACATATAGTTGCATTGTTGCATAAAGTTGCATGTTGCACAAAGTTGCATAAATTGCATGTTGCATAGTTTCATATAGTTGCATACAGTTGCATATTTGCATATAGTTGCATACGAAATTGTTGCAATATAGTTGCATTGTTGCATTGTTGCATATAGTTACATAGTTTCATAGTTGGATAAGTTGCATATTTTCATATAGTTCCATATTGTTGCATAGTTCCATATAGTTGCATATAGTTGCTATATAGTTGCATATAGTTGTATAAGTTGCATATAGTTGCATAAGTTGCATTTTTGCATAAAGTTGCATATAGCTGCATATAGTTGCATATTTGCATATAGCTGCATACGAAATTGTTAGTAGTTTTTTATCAACATATATCCCTAGATGCTCAGTGGAGAACTAGATTTGAGACCCAACAAAGAGTTCAAGTGTGGATCGATAGTTTGGAAATCCATGATCCTGGAATTTCACATATTTGGAAATTCATCACTTAATAAGTTGCAACTATTAAGTGATGAATTTCAAAATATGAGAATTTCCAAATATAGGATAACATACAAAACAATAGTTGACAAGGTCTATGCATCTATCTTTTGTGTAAGGAGAATGAAGAAACTATTTTCCACCTCTTCATAGCTTGTCACTTCTCACAGGATTTTGGGCATCAACCAAATGACTCACATAGTTTTAAATATGTTTTATGGGCCCTGTGGGTGGCATGAAATGGCTATAGTTTTAAATACATGGTATACACTCTTCAATTTTTTTACAAGATTGAGAGTGCCTACAATTCATTCTTTTTAAGCCGTAAGCAAAAGAAATATAGGGTTGTTCTTCCTCCGAATTTGGATGAATATGTTTCGTGGGGTTTATTTAATGGGGCCTCTCAAGGGATTCTAGGTCCTATGGAGTAATACCTATTTACATAACAAAACACCATTGGTGGTCCTTTGATTAGGGAGTGACATTGATCATAAAAATGACCAACTAGTGCATTCACAAAGTATTTCTACATAAAATACTTTCCACTACTCTATTTATCCAAGCACAACTTTAACCATATTTGAGATAACCTAAACCCAAACTACCTCCTTGCTAAATCAAGTTACTCACCACCTAGGAAGTTCATCACTTAATAAAAGGTGCTTCAATCTGACATCATATAAGTTACTTTGTTGCACTTCCAACACTTAGTAATGATGATACAATTGCAATACATGTGGTGGTTGATGGGAGGTTACTTGGTTACTCTAATATAATGTTTTGATTGACAATGCATGACAAAAGAATTTATGAGTATCTGACATTGTATATGCATGATTTAGTGATTTCAAGGGTACAATATTCCCAGATAGCATCCCACTCTCAAGTTGCATAAAGTTTCATAAAGGGTACAATGTTGCATAAAGTTGCATAAGTTCCATAAAGTTTCATAAGTTGCATATAGTTGCATAGTTGCATATAGTTGCATATAGTTGTATATTTTCATATAGTTGCATACAAAATTGTTGCAATATAGTTGCATATAGTTGCAATATAGTTGCAATATAGTTTCATAAGTTGCACTGTTGCATAAAGTGCATATAGTTGCATAGTTGCATAGTTGGATAAGTTGCATAGGGATGATTTGTGAGAAAGGAGAGGACCAGGTCAAGGGTTGGAAGGTCAATTGTAGCCTTGGAACCTCATCTAAGGACATTAGATAAGGTTGGAATGACTCGACCATACTTGGACACGAAAACCAGGAGGGTTTTGTAAGTGCTCTTTGTATCTTTTGTTTATGTAAGAATTGGGCCATTGGCCTTGGTACGAGAGCCCATTGTTATGGATATAAGAAAAAATGTTTTTGGGCATTGAATTCCTATGTATTTTTGCATGATCCAATTACTAGTTTATTTTCCACTATGCTAAGTTGTTAGGCATCTCAGTGTGTTTATGTTCACAACTCAAATTGTGTAATTTTGTGTAAACTGTTGAGAACCTAGAGCAGACATGAGGTGTGTGTGCACCGACCTGGGTGCACTCCGAAATATAATAGAGAAGGAGCTCCCCTCCAAGAACTTAGTTGAATATCTTTTTAGGAGGATTGAAAGAAGGGAATCAGTTCAAGTTGAGGTTACCTTCATCTACTTTTTTTTCATGGATTATTAGGGTGTTTGCAAGAATTGACATAAGTTTGTTGCAAGAATAATCTTTGTAGATGGATGATTTTGTTCCAAAATAAGAGATTAGGATCAATGTTGTTAAACCCTCCCTAATCCTTGATGTAATATTGAACTATTAAAGGATCATGTTGTTGTCATCTCTATTGTTCAAGTTGTTACTAGATTATTTATTTATTACTTGCACAATATTGTTGGTTGTAATTTCTTGGTTGTGATGGTGCATATTGTTGAAGGGCTCTCTTTTATTATTTCATTATCTGAAAATTTGTTTTGGGCTAATTAGGACACATCGATGATAGCTCAATTACGTCTTATATGCCATATTCTAACCCTCTTGTTCTAAATTTCCCTAACTCGATAGGTCAGTTGGATAGGCATTGGTCTTGACAAATTCCACCATCCATTGTATTATAAATATTACATCAAAAACATTTCTTTAGTAAGGTTTCCCCCCTAGTGCCTAAAAAAAACCAACCTAAAGTGAGTGGAAGATTTGTTGAGGTGACAATGGGCAACCTTCCTAACTGCCCCTAGAAGTGTACTTTCTCTAAGGACTTTTTAACATTTGAAGTGCATGTTTGGGAGGTAACAAGTATCACAAAAGGTTAGGATATATCATGACAAGAGAAACATACTATAGATAGTGAAGGGGTGTAGGATAAGAACACAAGTAAGAAAAATTAAACCAAGAAAGAAAAAGGAACGAGCAATCAAGAATATGCTCAAGCAATATAAAGGTCCAAGAGCAACAACAAGGAAAAAAAACAAAAAAAGGGCTATATTTAATCAACCAAGCATTCAATCAAAGTTCAAATAACAAGCATATGGTGGCAAAGAAACCAAGTAGAAAAGATGAAATAAAGATACGTTGTGAATCATACCTACACTAACTTGTGGTTGGCAAGTTGACATAGAGTGTTGATAATGACTATTGAGATCTTTTGTAGCTATACTTGTTAATTTACCTCCTAACTATTTCCATGTTATATTTAATCGAAGGGTTGCATTAGGGAAAATGAGCATACAAGATGTGTCGAATGGAAAGAGGATGAGTAATTTAGTTGTGTTGTTAGTAACCCATTGGAGAACAAAGGAGAGAACTATAAACTAGATGACCAATAGGGTTCTTTTCAATCCATACAACTACAAAAACTCACGGGTTTCCTAACCTTCCACACTTTCGAGGAAAAGAAAACAATGAATATATGTCGCTTCATTCAAACAAACCTAACATTGATGAAGCACACTACACTTGAGGAAATTAGATGATACAACAAGACAAGCCTCATTCTATCCAAATAATAAACAAGAGCATAAGAGAACTAGGAATGTCCCAACAAAAAGACTACTATGAGAAGGAAAAAGGAGTAGGGCCATAAGGAGTCAAAGGTAGGCCAAGAGGACAAAAAGAAGGAATAAGAGTTTTAAGGAAAACTGAGAGCCCAATAGGAGGATTGAGAGGATACAAAGGGGTGATAAGAGGTAGTAGAGATATTGCAAGGCCAAACGAAGGATCAAGAGGATGAAAATTAGGTCGATGGGAAAAAGTAGTTTGAATAGAATAAAAAGGAGGTCCAGAGTATGAAGAGGGGTGGAAAACGAGGAATACGAGGTGTTGTTCCTGAGTTTATACTTTAAGGCTCTAAAGTATACCATCAAGGCATCCAAAAAGATAAAGAGAATAGAAGAGTAAGAATCAAAAGTGAAGGGTAAATCAGAGTTGGTTTCTCAACTGTCTCTGTCTAGCTTCCCATTGTTCTTGGATGCTGATTTCTCTCTCAATAACTGCCCATCAGCATTCTAATTCGAATTGGGTAGTTGTTGTTTGTAGGATAGTATTAAATAATTTTAAAGCAATGATAGTTTGATCCTGTAGGCTGGGTTCTATGTTAGGCTATCTATTACTTGGGACAGTCATGAGGAGTAAAATTTTATTGAATTATAAATAAGTTTTAAAATTGGTTGCTTCAGTTTTGTGGGATGAAATAGAAAAGTAATTTTGGAACTCAAAATAATAACATAATCACAGTAAAGGTTGTTTCCTATACTTGAAACAATTTGAGAATAGTAAAATAATAACAAAAGTAATGTTGCTAAAAATATGAGGCTTTAATCATGAAAGAATTTGATATCGTAAAAAAAGGAGAGAAAAAAGAAATTTCTAATGAAGTATACAATATAACCATCCAAATGACCTACAGGTCTTGAAACTGCTAGTAGCAATCATAGAGGAAAAACTGTAAATGATTAAATAATCAAATAAACTCAAACTATAGTAGAATTTTGAATTAAACTATAGTTGATCATTCATTAGAAAGACATGGAAAGAAAAGATGTTGAAAGATATTTAAAACAGAGTAAGGAATACATAGCTTCAAGTTGACAAAATTCAGAATCTCTTCTGTATTATCTATATCATTGTAAATAGAAAAATTTCTAATACAATTGGCTCCCAAAAAACCAAAAGCCTTTTCTTAGTCTTGTGAAATTATATTTATACATGATCACCAAACATTTTTCCCATTGGTGATTAACTAACTTTCGAAAACTAACGGTTACATGAATGAGCAATGTTGAACCATTTACATTTCTATTTTAACTGCTTTATTATTTTAATGATGGAAATATCCATAACAGTATTTCATGTCTGGAATTGTAACATACGTCATGTCAAGCTGGAGAGATCCTCCAAGCTTGGCACCCCATGACCTAGATAACAGCATACCATATTTAGGAGGGATATTGGCGACCACTATGTCCATAAGAATGCTTTTTGCGGGTATTTTTGCTAGACTTACTACCACGTCTTTAATCATGCATATGCATTTGAATTTTCTTGAATCAAATGAGTATAAATCTACATAAGGCCTAGTGATTTCGAGACCCAATTTATCCATAATAGCTTTAGGCATCACATTGTGGGATGCTCTAGAATCTAGCATGCAATTGTGGAGTAGGTGGTCAAACAAGGTTAATGTGATATAGAAGGGGGCCACAGTGTCTCTCGCACCTTCGAAATGCGGACCAAAAACTATGTTTGTCTTGTCATCTTCTAAGTTGATGACATTAGCCTAGCTTTCGTCTTCTGAAAAGCTAATCATCTTGGAAATTTGTTTTTTGTATATGGGATTTTTAGCCAATTCAACAAGTGGGATAGGGATTTTGATTTTGTTTATTTCATTTTCCAAACTAAAATTTCCTGGAGCCTTGTCGCTCTCTATGTTTGAGGCCTCCGTTCCTTTCTTTTCAGTTTTTCTTTGTGGTGCGGATTTGGTTTCACTCACAGGGACTTGTATTTTCACGGGAGGTGTTCCTACAAACTTTGACTTGACAGGTTGCATGTCAGCGGTTTGGGTTTTTGCAGTCTATTTCTCAACAACTTTTGTATCTGCTTCATCAGTTTCACTCCTAGGAAAGATCTTTTTTGTTGGGGTGGCTAGAAGACTCTTGTTCCTAGGTATTAAATTGTAATTCTCATGTAGTTCAGCTATAATATCATCAACGATACCCTGATAAGCCAAATCTTCAGAAGTATCATTGCTAGCATCGTCTTCCGATCTAATTTCTTTATTTAAGGATTTTTTCGTAATCTTGTCTTGATCAATAGGGTGATTTACTATCGTCACCAAGATTATTTATATCCTCATCTAACTCTTCAAAATCTTCTAGGTCTTCTTCTCTAATAAAGTTTTCACTTCTGAAGGGGGTTGGGATTTTTTGATCCTCATTCTTAATTGTTTTCTGTGGGGCCTGAGGATCAGGATTCCTTCTAAAATCTTTTCTAGGAAAATTATCCCTTTTCGATTTATCTAGTTCCATTTTTGAGATCTTATTTGAAAGTTCTCTAATTACCCTAGCCATCTCGTCTATTTTATCTCCCGAGGATTTCCCTGATCCTGAGGGTCCACCTTGATCTTTGAATTTCCTAATTTCTTTGTTCTCGGTTTCTATTTTTTCTTTTAACTTCCCTGATGCCATCATGTTTGATTCGATTTCTAGAGCATCATATTGCATTTTCATGAGATCTATTGATCTCCTTTCTCTCAATAATAGAGAAAAATTAGGATCAAAGGCTCCAACGAAAGTCACCTTTGCTGCGGGTTGAGATGGTTTGACCTCGACCAGGATTTTATTATACAACTTGTTAAACCTTTGCGTGAATTCTAGAACCAATTCTAATTTTTTCTTTCTAAGGGCTCCAAATTCAGTTAGGTAATAGAGGTGGTCCCTTCTTCCCCCCCATTGTCTGATAAAAGAGTTTTCAAGTTCTTCGTAAGATGTTCGAGATCCAACTGCTAAGGATTGGAACCAGGTCCTCACCTGTCCTTCGAAAGTCTGAATGAGGAGTCTAGAATAGACATATTCGTGTTCAATTCCAAGGATGTCGGAAAATTGGTCAAAGAAATTTATGTGTTCTTGAGTGGTTAAATCTCCTTCCCCTGTAAATTTGGGAAGACTTTTCATATAGTTTTTGGGAAGGTCGTGTAGGGGAACTGGGAGGACAAGGGGGGCATATCTGGCAGCTACCTTAGCAAAGATTCCAGGAAGCAGTGCTTGGCCGCCTGCTGGTCCTCCTGGGGCACCGCCCCCAGCTCCTATGCCTCTGTGTGAAGCCATTAATGGATTTGAGGCTGAAACTCAGAGTGTGTAAGTTGAAGGCTCACAGAAGTTTGGGATATATATTTCAGGAAAAGAGAATGTATCATTTGAAAAGGGAAGTGAGACGAATCTCTCAAGTGTTTCCTTAACGTTTAATTGCGTAAAATCAGTATGACAAATAGTATGTATGGGTGAAATGATTTGTCTAAGTGATCTTCGTGATTTTAAAATCTTTTTTGGATCAGAGACTGGTGAGGTCTGCCTATCATCCAGGTTCTTTCTTGTGTTCTTTCGGCTAAAAGACAATTTACTTATCATGGAGTCGCTAAGTGAAAGATGAAAGTAGCCTTAGAAGTTTTTTCTATCTTTGTTCACTATCAAACAAAGAAAGTGTCAATGTCGTTCTTCCCAGGGAAAAGTTTTGTTTCTTCATTCCTCGACAATGGCGCCAAAAAGATGTTGTTCCTGAGTTTATAGTTTAAGTCTCTAAAGTATACCATCAAGGAATCCAAAAAGATAAAGAGAATAGAAGAGTAAGAATCAAAAGTGAAGGGTAAATCAGAGTTGGTTTCTCAACTGTCTCTGTCTAGCTTCCCATTGTTCTTGGATGTTGATTTCTCTCTCAATAACTGCCCATGAGCGTTCTAATTCGACTTGGGTAGTTGTTGTTTGTAGGATAGTATTAAATAAGTTTAAAGCAATGTTATTTTGATCCTATAGGCCAGGTTCTATATTAGGATGTCTATTACTTGGGGCAGTCATGAGGAGTAAATTTTATTGAATTATAAATAAGTTTTAAAATTGGTTGCTTCAGTTTTGTGGGATGAAATAGAAAAGTAATTTTGGAACTCAAAATAATAATATAATCACAGTAAAGGTCATTTCTTGTACTTGAAACAATTTGAGAATAGTAAAATAATAACAAAAGTAACGCTGCTGAAAATATGAGGCTTTAATCATGAAACAATCTCATATCATAACAAAAGGAGGAGAGAAAAACAAAATTTCTAATGAAGTATACAATATAACCATCCAAATGACCTACAGGTCTTGAAACTTCTAGTAGCAATCATAGAGGAAAAGTTGTAAATGATTAGATAATCAAATAAATTCAAACTACAGTAGAATTTTGAATTAAACTATAGTTGATCATTCATTAGAAAGACATGGAAAGAAAAGATGTTGAAAGATCTTTAAAACAGAGTAAGGAATACATAGCTTCAAGTTGATAGAATTCAGAATCTCTTCTGTATTATCTATATCATTGTAAATATGAAAATTTCTAATACAATCGGCTCCCAAAAATCCGAAAGCCTTTTCTCAGTCTTGTGAAATTATATTTATACATGATCACCAAACATTTTTCCCGTTGGTGATTAACTAACTTCCGAAAACTAATGGTTACATGAATGAGCAATGTTCAATTGTTTACATTTCTATTTTAACTTCTTTATTATTTTAATGATGGAAATATCCATAACAGTATTTCATGTCTGTGTTGATGAACTTCCTTCTTCTGTTTTAAGAAAGAAAATACATTTTCCTAGGAACTGTACCAAAACTCTGGGAGATTCTAGTATATATTTTGCCTCAAATAGGAAGAACTTTCTCTATAGTTCATGTAGGTGGTCTTCGATTATCTTTCTTTTGAACTTAATAGTTTGTAACTTTAAGTTCGGCATCACTATCCATTTGTCAATTTGAGTGACATTGATTACCTTTATTTGTGGGATCTCTACCTGAATTTCTTCCAGATCCTCCTTGAGTCTTAATTGATGCTTAACAATGTTAATTTCTCCTAACAACCCTGGACAGTTGTTTCTTCCAATGTTCAGAGAACCTTTATCTAAAAGGTCGAAAATTCCTTAACAATCATCATTAACTTCTCTGGTTATTTTCTTGTTTTCTGTGAGGTTTGCCTCCCATACCTTGAGTATTATATCACCTTTAATCTGCTCTGAAACAGATAGCTTTTGAATCTCTTCAACCTCCTCTTTTGTGGAAAGAGACACTACTTTTTGAAAAGTTGTTCTGGCTTCTTTCACTTCTCTCTCTTTCAGGAGAATTCTCTCCAAGGATTTACTTGTTTCCTGAAAGTAATTTTGAATAAATTCTAGCTTAAAAAACACTCACTGTTGCTCTTTTTCTATCTTTGTATGTATTTCTAACACTTGGGCTTGGAAGATTTCAAGCTCTACCACTTGATTTTGAATGAAATTAATCTTGTTTTGTAACTGTTTATTCATTTCTTCTTGCTGTAGGACCTGTGCTTGACTGACCTGTATTTTCAGTCTTGCTTAATCTAAGCTTTCTTTCAGTTTTTGAATCTCTTGAATGTCATTGAATCAGGCTCATTCTAGACCCCTGTTTATCTCCCGACTGATACTTCTTTCAGCCTCCTCTAATTTACTTTGTAGCTGAGCTATCATCTGATCTTTCTACTCCAACATAGTTGTCAAACTACCCACAAAGTATAAATTTACCAATGCTAAGGCTCCCATTGTGCCTTCTATTTCTGTAGCGAATTCTCCCTCTTTAAGTTTTTGTCCATCTATAATGATCTTGTGCTTTTTAATCATCATATCTCCTCTTGGATGCATTTCTTTTTTTAGGATAGCCTTTCTCTTTTTATTAAAAAAATAATCGGATGAAGGAATCTCATCCCTAGAAATAGGCTCAAGATCACTAACGTATAGAGCTCCCTCTTGGGGGTTTCCATAGGTAGACTGCAATGGAGTCAAAGAAGTAATGGGACTTCCAAGTTCCGTCAATGCTGTTCCTCATACTTTTTTGGGAACATCCTCAGGGATTTTTGGGAATGTTTCCAACTCCTTTCCTTTCCCTGCCTTTGATTTTTCTGTCTGAGGAACTTCTGTTTCTTGTGAAGGTATTTCAATCTCCTTCATTTTTCCTTTTGTATTTTCTTTATCCTGTACATCTGTTTCAAAACCTGGGGGAGGCCCTTCCTACTCTGGAGGTGGGGTCGTGGATTCACCCTGCAAACTCTTTGGCAAACAGCTTCGCTTATGACTTTGGAAGGACATGAAAGCAATCTGTGAGTTAGGTGATAAGGTCCGTACCCTGTTCAATACCTCCTCATAGGTTTTAACCTCTTTGAATATATCATCATAAACAAACTTTTTGTGTTCATAAGCTTTCATATTGCAGTGCATCAAATGTCTGTTTACTAATTGATAAGGGTCATGATTTTTGTGCTCAATATCTATCAGTTTTATTTCTTCTAGTACTTCGGCTTCCACTTTAGAATGGCCTAGGTTTAGTAATGAAAATTTCCCAACATACACAGGGAAGATTAGCTAGGATTTCTTTTGAGCTGCCTTTAACTCTATTCCAATACCACCTTTCACTATTTGATGTGCTCCCTCCCTTAATACCAGTCTGTTCGAGAGGAATTTTGGAAGTGCATGAGGGGGAATTGAGCACCCATAAACCCTGATGTAAGAGAATTTTTCATCAATGAACCAATTAGCTATTGCTTTGAGGTTTTCTGAGACTATCTCAGAAATGCGAGGGGGTTCACAGCCATAAAACATTTTATGCATTGGAATTACTATGAAATGAAAAATTTCATAAAATGCATTCTTAGCATTTTCTTCCCATAGCACAGAGTGATACTCATGAATGGGTTCAAGGCAGGTTATATTCCAACTCCAATTCATCAAGGGAAATGGAGTCACAAAGAAGATTGTGTCCATAATGTACGCTGACATGTAAAAGGCCGCTATTTGACCTTTAGATCTTGCAACTCTGTAATTTGAAACTTCTTGGGCTAGGTTATCCAAAAAAATGTTTCTCCAGTTAAAAGTGTATCCTTCTGATGCTTCTTCTAAAAAGGGCACCCATTCTGCAGGAAAATGGCAGGGATTCTCTTTCCCGAAAAGTCTACATAGCATAATGTCTACATACACCATGTACTCGTTCAAAGATGTTGTGGCATAAACTCCATGGTTATCAGCCCTAAATTTCGATGGACATCTCCACCATTCTTTGATTAAATCGGGATAAGTTCAGTCTACCTCGGTACACTCCTTCCTTTGAAATTCAACTAAAAACTCGGCATTATAAATGTGCTTAGGATTTGGTGAGAGTTTATACATTACTTGTATATGCTCTGGCCTAAATGAGCCGACAATGACCACTTGATCGTTCAAAATGATTCTTCTCGGGATATCTACCTTCTCCAAGGCCCAATTGATCATGTCATTGTATGCCATGAGCCGAGGGTGCGCTGCGATCTTATGAAGCTCCAATACTTCTATATCCAAAAAGTGATTCTCGGAATCAACAGGAGAATTTTTGACTTTGTAATCCAGGAATTCATAGATTTGTCTCCAAGATTTAATTGAATCGATGGCGTGTGGCATAGTGTCGGATATGATATCTCCTTCTGGGTTACACATCTCCTCTGTATCTTCACTCTTCTTTGGTGCTTTCTTTGGCGCCATAGCTCAATGTTAGATGGAAAACCTATCACAGAAAAGAAGTGTATGAGTCTGGCCGAATGCGAATTACCTTTGAAATACAGAACATGCGTAGGTTTTGAAGCACAGACTTTTTAATTCACCTTAAACTCATTTTATGACAAAAACACTGACGTAGCTGACCTGTAATTAATTATATTAAATGAAAAAAATATTTCTGAGATATGCGCAACATTTATCAGTTATCTATTTATTAATATGGTCGTATTTCGGCAATCCCAGATTCAAAATTCGAAAAAATTCATTCAACGGTACCGAAAATAAGAAAATACCAAAGCAGTTTAATTACCATTAATCGTGTTTTTAAAACAGAGTTAGTCTGGCTTTAAAAGATGATTATGGTTTGAGACTTTGCGTTTTGGGGTTTCGAGGATCGTGGATACATGAGGTATGCCATCGATAAACCCCGATTTCTGAAACTGCAAAATCACGATGAGATTAAGTTAGGCCTTAACTTTTGAATTAGTAGATTAATTAATCAAGATTAAAGACTAACTTCCAAAACATGGTTAATTAGGTCTAAACATAGAGTATGAGTCGGGACTTCACGTTTTGGGATTTCGAGGATTGTGTTGACAAGAGGTATGTTGTTGTTGAACCCCGATTCCCAAAAGTGCTAAATCACGATAAGATTAAGTTAATCCTTAACTTCCGTATTAGTGGATTAAGTAATCAGGATTTAAAATAATTTTCATTCTTTCGGGAAATCGGGGATCGGGATTTCGTGATTCAATATGTATTAAAACATACATTCTCAGTAAACCTCGAATCCTGAAAACATTTTAAAGTTAATCTTAACTCCTTAGGTTCTAAGCTTATCATGATTAAAAAATAACTTTATAGAAAGCCCGTCGAGACTTTTATAACATTTTTGGTTTTTTTCCTTTTATTACTTGAAGAAAAAATCTTGTTGGGATTTCAATACCGGACTTTTGGAAATGAAAGTGAGGGTTATGCTTTATGAAAATTTGAAACATGAAAAAGGAAAATTTTAGTCTTTGAAGATAAAAACTTTAAAATATTTTTCAACACGAGGTTTGGATGCTACAAGTCCAAAGAGAGAAAGGAGATGCACCAGGATCCCGAAGAACTATAGAGAATCACAAACCAAAATAAACAAAGGACCAAACCTGGGTTTGACAAACCACAAAAACTACCTGGAAGGCAAAGGCATGGGCTTATGGTTGATAGTGATACAGACATGGTGGTTTCCATAAGTTGTGACAACAAATGGGTTACTAGTAGGGCTATTTCAATGGTAAGGAAGAACATGAGAGTTATTGAAAAGAATCAACTATGGTTGTAAAAAGTACCTATATCTACACCATATGAAAGTTGTGAGCAATGGGAAATTAGGTTGGGGCTTGTCATGTAATTTACAAAAGTTGAACAACATATTTTAAGAAAGGGTGAACTAAAAGGGGAAAACAAAGAGAAAATCGTTGCAATTATGGAGGCAACACATGAAAGAAAACTTGAAATAGACTATAGTCTATTAACAATGAATAAATAAATTCGGAATGTTCACCTGTAATGACTTCAAATGATAATTTTTATAGGGTACTCACCATTCTTGGTGCCCTCACGTGTGCCCACCGTGTGCCCTCGTGTGCCCTCATGTGTGCCCTCCGTGTGCCCTCATCTACCCTCATGTGCTCTTGACTACTCCCCTTGGTTGCGTGCTCCACTATCTCCAAGCAGACTATCTCTCCCTTGCAGACCATCTGACCTTGGCTCCTCGTAGACTATCTCCTCATTGTTCTCCTTACATGAGATTATCCCCTTTCTCCTCACAGATTGGCATTCTCCCCTTGCTCTCCTCGCATACTATCCCTTTTCTCCTTGCAGACTAGCATGCTCCCCTTGGTCTCCTCGTAGACTATCCCCTTTCTCCTCGCGTTCTCCCCTTGGTCTCCTCGTAGACTATCCTCTTTCTCCTCGCAGACTCATGTGCTCCCCTTGGTCGCGTGCACACTCTAATCGTGAATGGTTACCTTCAACATTGTTTAACATGCATGTACCTTCAACATGGTTTAACATGCATATGATATTGAGAAACATTTAAAACCCCTCCTCATAATATAATGAGGGGTTTTATAGTGTTAAATTCAAACACCTATTAACAAAGATGTGATCATCATAAATATTTTAATAAAGTATAAATTTAAAATTATTTAAAGCTAAAACATTAAGAGCAATAAATGTATTACTTATTTCATAAGTCAAAATGTATGAGGATAAGAGTGCATTAAACTTGAATAAATTTTTATTTATTTATGATAAATATTTAAATATGGGTTTGCTTAATCTTATTGAATATGAAACTTAAAAAATAAACAATATTCGCAACATAATTTCATGATATTCAATAGAGATGAAGTTATATATTACAAGTTAGTAGAATCTAATAAGTTTATTAAATTTTATGGAAATGTTAAAGTGTAAGGATTGGGATATATTCTTGAGTTGACTTTTAGAACTAGTGATCAATGTTTTATATTAGAGAAACAAAATTCAACTTCGCACAAAGTATCTCTCATGAAACTTCTTCTATATGGCATCAAGATTGGTAGAAGATAGAGTAGTTAGGATTGGAAGGCCAAGACAAGATTTAATGGGAATCATACATATAAAAACTTAAGCTAAGTCATGTTCAAATCATTAAAACAAAAGAGAAGTTGGTTCGGTTCAAGAACCTAGTCTTAGAGACTTATACTCCAAAATTAGATTATAAAGAAATGTATGCTCTTGGTAGGCCAAAGGAAGTTCAACGGTGATGGAAGATAAATGTAAAATTATATCCCCTTTAAAGACTAAATTTTTTATGTGGTTGACAATAAAGAAACAAAGCCTTAACTTAGGAAATTATATAAAAGAGGAAGAAGTTTGGACTGAATAGGTGTATTCTTTGTAAAAATAAAGAAGAAAATATAAGTCGTATTCTTATAGAATAAATTAGGGTTTATGGTTTACATGATGAATTGATGATGGCAAAAAGTGGGTGTGTGAGTCAAATTTGAGTCCAGAAACCATCCCATATTGGAGTGAGATGGACATTACAACAAGTAAGAAGCATAATTGTCAAGGGAATTTAGTAGAAGAATGTCTAAGGAAATGAATACTAAAACTTGAACTCAAAGACTTTAAATGTCTTCCTTTAATAACATCATGGGGAATCTAGTTAGCTTATAATGTTGGAACCTTCTAGGATAAGTACATTCCCCCTTTCCAATGCACTTCTCAATAAATTCCATACTTTTTTAATTTCAAACATGGAACCAAAGTCTATGTGCAAAGAAATCTAACCCATACCCCAATAGACAAATTGGAGCTTCATGTAATTTTGACGGATCTAGTCAATATTCCCCTAAAAATAATGGATTTGGTGGTATTATGCATATAAGTAACACACACAACATTCGGTTCAAGGCTATATTAGGGAAAGGATCCAACAATTTTTCCAATCTTATTTCTTTAAAATTTCTGTTTATTGTTTACATGATGAATTGA
Organism: Picea mariana; assembly: GCA_032191745.1. Lineage (NCBI taxonomy): Eukaryota > Viridiplantae > Streptophyta > Pinopsida > Pinales > Pinaceae > Picea > Picea mariana. Next base: position 196,728 of record JASDQU010101864.1, read on the forward strand.
TGATGGAATAAAGTGGGTGTGTGAGTCAAATTTGAGTTCAGAAACCCTCCCATGTCATTAAGGCATGCGAATAGTCTATCCATGTCAAATTTCAATGCATACAGAAACAATTTAAAAAATTTCAACGTTGGCCCCATTCACAGGTCACTGTTGCCCGTGTCTAGTCCTAGTACAATTTCCTTGTAAAATTTGTATAAGATATTTGGAGAATTTTAATTTTGAAGGTGTTAGGCCTATTCCTACACACCACGACCAGATCACCTCTCATTGATAGACTATGTATTGATCCCTTTTAGTTTTGGGTTGTTAGTATTTTCAATTGCACGCACCTTTCAATCTAGTCAAAGTTCAATTAATGTCTCTTGTTACTATAGGGTTATAAATCCTCATGATCCGAATGCCCATATGCCTCCAACCTTTTGATCTAATGATCATTGGGTGACAAGTGTCATGAAGGGTGATGACTAAGACTAGGGGTAACTTTCATTTCAAGGCTAGGAATGACCAGACCCACATCAAGTGAATGTAGAAAATTAAGAAGGTACACGTGTTGTCCCATTCCATGTCAACAACAACACATCCATTCACTAGGAACACTAAAACCTGAAAAATCGATGACTCCACTAAATTAGGGTTTATGGTTTACATGATGAATTGATGATGGACTTACTTACGTCGTTGGTATGAATAGGCACAGTCGCGCAAAGCTCCTCTTGGTTTCAAGAATAGTTCATTCTCTATTAAACAGGGGAAACCACATGAAGGTGGAAGCTCTAATTATGCCCCCACCCCCCCACCCGCCCCCCCACTCCTCACATCACTCTCAATTTCCCCATANTAAAGATCATATAAAAGATATAAACACATACCTCTTCTTTTCAAAAATTAAATATCAGTCATCTTCTTCTTCATTTAGCTCAACATCTGTATCAAGATCTGGTTCAGACTCGATATTGGTGAAAGGATCATTCCTATCAACATCATCATCAACGTCATTTTCACTAATATAGTTATCGATATCGTCAATGAGATCATCATCTCCTACATTTGGATGATCAAATTCTTCAACTTCTTCGTCTGATACATCGAATACATGAGCCACCTGCTCCTTATCTTCATAATCATGATCTTATTCCTCATTATTATCTTCATCCTCGGCTACATGATTATACTTTACTAGTCTTCCTCTTTGATCATATCTAACAACGTATGACCAACCTGCTTTACTAGGTACCTCTTAGTAAAATACTTGCTCACATTGACTTGGAAGAACATAAGGCTCTGTACTCGGTTAAAATTCCCTTGTATTAACCATGGTAAATCCATTATCATGCTCAATAACAGTTCTTTTAGGATCACATTCATGCATCTGTAGCCTATACCATTTAACCTCAGACAAAACTATTTTAAAGGAATTAAAATCACACTCAATTATATCCTCCAAATGGCCATAGTACCTATTCTCAGTGTCTTCCGGATTTCTATCACTTCTAAAGGAATTGTTTT
>JASDQU010101864.1:220772-247680 GCA_032191745.1 Picea mariana
CTTCACAAATGATTTCTTCTTCTTTAGAATTCTTATGATCATCATCCTGGGTTTCTTGGGTTATGAAGAGGACTTCTCCTCCATTATCTTCTTCATCACTCTCATCTGAGGAGATGTCATCATCCTTGGAGTAGAAGCTCTTTTTATTGTTGAGACTTCTCTTTTTATAGTAACACTTTTCAACAATATGTCCTATTCTACGACAATTAAAGCATTTGAGAGGAGACTTACCTTTGTATCTTCCACTTCCTTTCTAGAACCTTCTTAAGAAATTTGCTATTTCTTCATCAAGGTCGTTGTCCTTGTCTTTTGTCTTCTTTATGGATTTAAAGGCTGCTTCATTGTTTGTCTGGTCACTTTCTGTACCTGTTCTCATTTCATATGCCATAAGAGTCCCATGTAATTCATCCATTGTCATTTTGGTCAAGTCCCTAGTTTCTTCAATGGCGGAGACCTTAACATCATACTTCAAGAGAAGTGATCTCAACACTTTTTTTACAACCAGCGATTCATCGAGCTCTTCACCTAATCCTCTGATAGCATTAACAACTTCATCAACTCTAAGAAGATAGGTTGCAATATCTTCCTTTTCATTCATCTTCAAATTTTTAAATTTTGCTCTATGTCTTTGAAGCTTGACCTGCTTAACTTTTGGGTCACCTTTGTAGATATTCTTGAGTTTGTCCCATACCTCTTTAGCAGTGTTGCATCCCATCACTTTGCTAGCAATGGTTGGTGTCAATGATGCTAGAATAACATGTCTATATTTTGAATTACATCTCATAAGCTTCTTCTCATTTGGATCGGTTGGAGCATTATTTGGGATTACATAGCCATTCACAACTAAGTACCAAATGTATACTCCCAAAGACATTAGGTAAGTTTTCACTCTATCACTCCAGTATGCATAATTTCTTCCATCAAATTTTTGAATCCCATTTGAAATGTTCTCATGGTCATCCATTTCTGCTCAGGATTTTCCTTCCAGTGGTTAAACTGTTCTGAAGGCAACCTGCTCTGATACCAATTGTTGATACTGAGAGGGGGGTGAATCAGTATCAAGTACAATTTAAAAACCTTTTTCAACTTATACTTAAACCATTCAATTATATCCAATGAGAAATGAACAATAGTATAAGAGTTACACCAATACACCACAATACACCATGCACAATATATGAGAAATAATCAATAGTTTTTGTTCAAGGGAAGTAATGAATTCCAAAGGTAGCTACAGCTTCCAAATGTAAAGGGAGGGATAAACCTCCAAGAGGAAGATACAATCCTCCAATATCAAGATATATTTGAACTCTCTATTTTTCCCCTTCCTTCTACCCAAGAATATATGAGAGATAATTAAACTTTACATTAAATCATCACCATCAACCAATCATCACATAGAACCTGATAATGCTTTCTGAGACTTCTTCAATTTCTGAAATTATTCAATTCTTGGAGTACTCTGATTCTGTAGATAATGTTACTCAATGTATTCTCTGAAACTCCTCTAATTTTCACTCGAATCCTCCCCCAAAAGAGGTTATAGAAAGAATGGTAGACTTTATTCAATTCTGGTGTGTTCAGAAGACCCAACTTGTATAGCATGCCTTGCGCTCAATATTTAACATCTGATTCTGAAACTCACACAAAAGAAACTAAAGTCCGTACTCTTTCCAATGGAAGTGGTCCCACTACATTTGGAGTCTGTATGAAAACGTTATGACTGTTTTACCCAGAACACCTGTTTATTGACTAGTTTCAGGACTGGTCACAAACCGTATATTCCACAGAGTGTATATCCATAATTATAGTGAATCAAGAGTTGAAATTTTTCCCAAAGGTAACTTGATATGTCTTCTCAATACCATAGCAATTTCACCATCTGAATCGTTCTAGAAAAAAAGTTATAGCAAAAATGGTAAGATGACATGAAAATAACATACCTTAGAACACATCACCAAAAGACTTCATCCTCCCTTGAAATCCAGCCTTCTTTTACTTCTTCTTCCCTTTGAAATTCGACTTGTATCAAATGAATGTATAAGGATATTTATTTATACCATTTATGTCAATTCCTTTTAACATTAGGGCCGACTTGACACTTTCTTATTTTGTAATTATTTTCTTTAATTATTTTCAGGGCCTACATGTACTTCCTTTTTCAATTCACTTTGTCATCTTCAAAAATTCATTTCTCCTCAACCATGAGGATCCATGTGAAGTGCCACATACCACCAGAAACAACATGATGTATACTATCCATTCATGGGTGTTGTATATGCATGTGCATTTTCCTTCATGTCCAAATACCTTTATCAATCTTGCGATCCAAAACCCATGACTAGGGTTGACATCAATGACAACAATCAATCTTCCAACAGTTTTCTCATCCACCTGTTATTCAAACCTATTTGACAATAGCTCTTGAAGGCCTTGTGTTGCATGATTATAGTTAAGACTGTCTTGAGAATATAACTCAGAGTTTCAGATATTCATCTTGATCCAAAACCCCAACCCATTATTGAGAAAATAGTTTCCAAAAAGATTGAATTACCCGGCATCTCTGACTTATAGCCTAGGAGAGTTTCTTGGAGTGATAACAAATTGGCACCGTTGCCGGGGAGAGGAGATTGAAGCTCAGCTTCCTTGGGAGACGACAAGATCCAGCTTTGATGATAGACAAAGTCCGGACATCATTTGGTTGTAATCATCTATTCGGCGACTCCATGAAGGGCGAATTCAGTGGCGACTCCATTGTTCAGAAATCTGTTGGTGACTCCACTGGTAGGAAATGGAAAAGATATTAGCTAAGAGGTATGCTTTCTGTGTTTTTTAAGATATAGCCGGTTTTCCACATCCAGTGCCGACTATAATTGAATGGGATGATTATCTTCCGAGATTCAGAGGAAGTAAGAATGATCATCCCAGTGAGCACTTATTCAATTTTCATAAGTGCATGCTTGAACATGGCTTTGTTCATGAGGATGTTTTAATCAAGTTGTTCAAATTTTCTTTAGAAGAAAATGCTCGTGAATGGTGTCAATCTCTTCCTGCTGTTAGTATCCATTCTCTGAAGGATTTTCATGTGGCTTTCAATTCATATTACGAGAAGATTTACTCAGCTGATCTTATTTTTGATAACTGTTGTAAAGAATCTGCATTTCACATCCAACATTCAGTTAGTATTCCTTCCGATTGTGAAGATGTTGGTGATAGTCATATTGTAGACACATTTGTCATTGATTCAAATGTCTCTTATAGTTTTGACTATGGGATTAAGGATGCCACAGATTTGGATAAAGAAGAACTTGTTGCTCACAATATTTATCAATTTTCTAATATTCCTCAAGATGATACGCTTTCACATGAAAATGAAGTAGAAGTAAATAATCCAAAGGTTGAAAGTTCTCTTGCTACACTTATTCCTGATTATTATATATCTGAAGATCTAATTGCTCTAGATATAAATATGGATCAGTTGTCTTATATTCAGATGGAATCTGAAATTAGTAAAAGTAGCTTACAACAACTTTCAGATTTGCAGACAGATGGAATTGTCAGGAATTGTGAGAAACAGAATTTGCAGAAATCATTTAATCTCCAGCTAGAACAGCAAGAGGAATATCAAAGAATTCATCTATTTTGCAGCAAAGGGAAGAATATGCATGATTGGACATTTTCTCTGAATCAGTATAATTGTGATTCTAGTTTTAAAGATCGAGTGGCAGTATTGCTGGAATCATATCTTTCAGATTCCCTAAAAATTTCAGATGTCATCATGTCATCGATTTTTAGGGATGAGTATGATTTGCTGAAGAAATATTTATGGATGCTGTTATGGTTTTATCATTATATATTGATCAGTAGCATAAATGAGGTTCCTTCAATCATCAAGTTGCTTGAATGCTTGATGTGGAAATATGCTTTTACTTAACCAAGTTGAAGATTTGGTTAATATAGGAGTAGGCAGAAGAATAAGCTCGCCATCCAAGCAGGCAGATTCATTTTCAATTGTTTTTCAGTTGTCTCCAATAAGTAGAGCAAGGCAGACTAGCACGGCAGGCTACAGGTAGGCTTCTCATGGGTTTCACACATAGAAGGAAACTTATGATTTACTGCTCCGCCTCAAAATCTGGATTCAGTGTGCCTCAGAGATGCTTCCTTCATTTCTATTTTTGTGGGTGTGATATGGAGAACGTTTTCTGTTGGCGCGCACATCATTCTTCACTTGCACCGAAACTCTACCCCTGTCATCAGAGTCCATGAGGTATTTGAGTGTTGCCAGTCAGTTGGCAGGAAGCGCAGACTCACTGTCATTTGCAAAACCCTTTTTCATCCTGGAAAAACATAGTCAGGAGGCATGGAAGACCGTGTTCATGCTGTTGTTGATGGAGGCACAAGTTCTGAGACGTTTGTATGAGACCGTGTATGTGTTTAATTCATCAAACACATAGGAAAAAAGCCATCTGCCAGATCAAGCCACAAGTCGACACATAGCCCAAGCCATATGTCAATTTATATGCCACGCAACAGAGTAAATCCACATACAAACACAAGTGCCATCTCCATTCTTTTCATCAGTTGAAAGGTGCTCGAAATTTTGCAGATGGTGTTTTGAATTCGATTGCTAGTAGATTTTGTTTCTTAAGTTACCAAGGAGAAATGGATGTTGGCGTTGGTGAGCTCTGATGCACTCAAGAACGATACTGTTATTTCCTCTGCCGATCTCCCTCAGGGTTTACAGCTGTTGAATCCATCGTGGAAATCTCACTTTCTCTTCCGCATTTTCTCAGTAGAGTCACTTGTTCCCAGGCATGAGCTAGCATTCTCGGATATACTATGGAAAGGCACACTGTTTCCAAGTTGATTGGTTCACCTCCAGGATATGTAGGCTACACTGAAGGAGGGAAACTAACCGAAGTTGTTAGGAGACGCCCTTATACGGTTGTCCTTTTCGATGAAATTAAAAAGTCTCACCCAGACGTCTTCAATATGATGCTTCAAATCCTAGAACATGGAAGACTGACAGATAGAAAAGGCAGAACTATGGACTTTAAGAATACCCTTTTGATCATGACTTCTAATATTGAGAGTAGTGTGATTGAGAAGGGAGGCCATGGAATTGGTTTCCAGCTTGATTATGATGAGTATAGACCACTCCGTTCAGAACTGTTCAGGAGTCCACTGGTTTCATTCGTTTATGGGAGTGTTTTAATTCTCATCCAGTTATGCATCAAGTCCTGGTATTTCTAACGGCCCATGAATTGCTCATCCAAAACGTATTTTCAAAATTTCAGATCCGTTCAAGGTGGCTGAAGAATGGGCGAAAGTTTGGCAAATTCATCATCCAGGTTTTCATACTAGAACTCTAAGTCCTGCTATTTATCATCGATTTATCCTTGATCATACACCTGTCACTCGAATTGAGTCATATACCAAAACTGTGAGTCGTATCTTCAGCTTTCAATAGCACTCTTAGTTACAGATTTGGTCATTAATTTAACTCACAGGTCAAAACCCTGACTCATGTCTTCTGCCGAAAAACACTCCTATTGTTGAGTCACAGTTTTAACCATTTGTCAAAACTAAAGGCTTATTATTTCATCAAACCCTTGATTCGAGTCTTACTATACTACCCATGCTATTGATGAATTAGAAGTCTGTTATTAAGTTATAGTTTCTTAACTAGAAAATACAGACAATCTGGCAGCAACACATACTGAATCACATGCAAAAACAAATATTACATTAGCAGAGGGAACGAGTGGTTTGCCCAGCAAAGTAAATACTGAGAATATGACCACTAGTGCATTACCTGGAAAAGTGCATTCTGGAAAGGTGGTGTTCGGTAAGATTGAAGATTCTGTGGATGTAATTCGAAAATTGCAACTTGCTTGTAATGAGGGTAAATTTATTTTGCAAAATAATAATATTGAGGCTAGGACATCTACAAATGCTAATGAAACAACTGCGGATGGATATTGCAATCATTCTTCTCTAGGATATGGTTTGTATTTATCTGGTGTAGAACAGGCGGATATGGTTGTTGAGTATATCCCTTTGGACTGTTCTTCCACCAGTTCCCTGCATAAGGGGGAGCCTCAAAAGAGACACACTGGTGAAGAAAATATTTTGCAAGAAGCATTTTCTTCATTCCCCCTTTCTATAACACCAGGACATTCTTCTGTAACATCACATGTAAGCCAATGCATTGCAACTACCAAGGAGATTGAAGCACACTCAAGCTGTCAGCAGGAGGATTTAATTTTTAGATGTTCACCAGAACCTACAGAAATCTCTTCAACCAAAAATCCCATTAGTACTGTGGAAGAGGCTAAAGATGTTGCACATGTTTTGCCAGAAGTTCTTCACAAGGGTCCAGATTATCATAGAGATGAATGTGTGAAAAGTAATTTTTCTGCTGGGTTTGTAGCCATATCAGGTGTGCCGAGTCTATATTTTGAATTTGGAAATGACATAAACCATGTTCCTGTTGAGGTGGGTCTAGATCTTCATCTAGAACCTGGGGAGCAAGTGAGAACAGTTGCTAAGGAAGACACTTTTCATGATGCAGAAATCAAATTGGAAGAAAATTTTCATATTTATAAAGCCAACATAAATGTTGTCCCCTCTGAAATGGCCAGCTGTTTAGAAGATTCACTTCTATGCCAGTCACTCCTTGAAAAATCTAGTGAACCTCTTTCAGCAGAGGACGATGTTAAAGTATGTGATATTTGTGGGGACACAGGTTATGAAGAGATGCTTGCTGTCTATAGCATGTGTAATTATGGTGTTGAACACACTTACTGCATGCCAAGTATGTTAGACGAGGTGTCTGAAAGTGACTGGCTGTGTGAAGGCTGCAAGTTGCAGTAGAATGCAAGTGTCAAGACAGTTGAGACACCTCCAAACTTAAGAATGGTGTTGAAGCCAACATTCTTGACCAGCAGGAAACATAACTATGGTTGAGTCACACGCTTTGACTCTAGATCTATATGTTCATCAATTACACGCATAATCCCTGGGTTTGAGGGACAAATCAGCAGTTAATTATGGCAAAGTCAGGATCTGCTTTAAGAGCTGAGGTTGATGGTGTTTGGTACTTGGAGGCACATCCAGAGATAACACAATCATCTGCCGAACCTACTGTATCTAAAGCCAATAAGATAAATCAGTATTTCACTATGGATCAACCAGTCTGATCACAAAGTTAACTTGGTCAGCTCACCTTGCAGCCATGGTGATGGCGAGACAAAGAAAAGACACAACAGGTCACTACAACATTTTTGTTGGCGATCTCAGCCCATAGTTTAAAAATGCAGCTCTCTTTGCTTGTTTTTATATTTTGTTCAGATGCAAGGGTTAGGTGCGATAAAAAATCTGGCAGGACAAGAGGATTTGGCTTTGTTTCCTTCAGAAATCAGCAGGATGCTGATAATGCAATAAATCAGATGACAGGAAAAACTCTTGGGAGTAGACCGATTCGGTGTAATTGGGCTACCAAATCAAGCTCTGGTAATCAGAGTGACGACAAACAGACCTCAGAAATGCAATTTGCTTCAAAGCATCAAATAAATACTTCAGCCAATGGTAGGGTAGATCACAACATTTTCAGCTGGAACTACAGCTGTGGGAACAGGAGGACAATCACACCTAAGTCCAGTAAGAGAGAGAGGAGCTTCGTCTAGCAAGCGTCGAGGTCTTTGTACTCTTGCAGGTAATCAAGGTTCATCAAATTTTGATTTTTGGGTAAGTTTCTGTTTTCGGTGGTTTAGGCGAGCCTGTGTGTGCTCATTAACCACCGAAACAGTGTATTTTCAGTGGAGAAGGTGCTTAAATCCAAATATTGTTAACCACAAAAAGCTTTTTTAACCAGAATATTCAAAATTTTTCCCAGATTCGAGATATTCAAGTTGGAATGATGTGAAATCTTCTGGAATAGGATGATTATGAATTATCAAACCAATTCTAAACACTATTCTTGAAGAAGAAATTCAAAAATAAGTTTTTTGACTATATTTGGTCATTTTTAAAAGGAAAAATATCAGGGATCAGAAGACACATCACCCAACTCGAATTTCATCTTTAGGATATCAAGATAAAGATCCTTGGAAGGATGAACTCCACATCACCAACTTACCACACAGATGGAAGGTGAGACAAGAGTAGCTGAGGCATGGCACTTGATGATGTTGAGTAGGAAATATCCAAATGATAAATTGTAAAGGCTAAATGACTCCATGCCCAAAACTGAAGGCACAGGGTCTGCCAAGTTCTTGGAAACCTCGCAGGGAGGTCTCCATCCCAGTTGGAGCCAGATGTTAACGATAAAAAATGCATTGGCGTTTTTGAAAGAATGATGCCTAATATTGTAGGGAATATTTGGCTAGCTTCCCAGGGTCCAAATGCATATTTGAAAACACCATTGGAAAGCTTAGGATTTTTAGATGTCGATCGACTATTCAAGCATGCAAAACAGACTCTCCATGACTGAGAAATTTGATTTCTCCCAAGGCGGTTTATTTCTGGAAAACTTTCCTTTTCGGTGGTTTAGGCGAACAAGATGACTGTTCATTAACCACCGAAAGCAGTGCTTTCGGTAGTTAATCCACCCAGAAGTCTTCTATGTTAACCACCGAAAGCATGTAATGACCAGAATACTTGAAATTTCACCCAGATCAGGAATTTTCGAATCAGAATGAGATGAAACCTCTTGGAATAGACAAGTGGTGAATTATCAAGTCAGATCCAATGGTTACTTTTATGGATAAGGAAAATAAGAGGTGTTTTAATCAAGTTTGGTACATTTTTCAAAGGCAAAAATATAGGGATTTTGGCACACCTCAGAAAATTCAAATTTTTTCTCTTGGAAGAGTCATCGGTCAGCCTTGGGAGGCTATCCTGCACTACACCAGCACTCAACAAGAGAGGAAAACCATGAAATCTGGGATTGACCTCATTTTTGGGAATCATCCCACATCTTTTGCAACTAGATTTTGATTTACTGTCTTTAGCATATTTGATCCATATTTTTAGGATCTCAGAACTGCATTGTAAAGCTATAAAGCTTAGGATAGAATATGAACCATGGGTTCGATTTGGAGTTCTACATGCTACTGTTTTGTAACAAGACACTTTCTTTAATATATCAGCCAACAAGCTTCTTTCATTTGTTACTGTCAGACCTTCTTTCATCTATGTCTATGCTTATGAGTGGAATTATTTCTTTTGTCTCTGTTTAATGATCCTGGTAACTGTCATCTTACTTTTGATTATCAAGCAAGAATCACAAGCATCCTTGGCTAGTTTGTTGACCCATCATATATATGGTTTTATGTATGTTCTGGTTAATTGATTAGTTTTATCATCTACCTATTATTCAAACCTATCTGACAATAGCTCTTGAAGGCCTTGTGTTGCATGATTATAGTTAATACTGTCTTGAGAATATAACTCAGAGTTTCAGATATTCATCTTGATCCAAAACCCCAACCCATTATTGAGAAAATAGTTTCCAAAAAGATTGAGTTACCAGGCATCTCTGACTTACAGCCTAGGAGAGTTTCCTGGAATGATAACACTTTGTACCTGCTTTTTCAAAACTTGAACTAGAGCTTGTATTAGTAACTTCAGACTTATACCCAATTCCAGTCTTATCATAAGTTGATCTTTGACTATAGATAATTTGATCCAATACTTGAGAACTATGATTCATGTTATTTTCTTGTACTTTCTTTCTTAATAAAACTATTTCAAGTTTTAAACCTTCATTTTCCTTATCCTTCTTTGAAAGTACACTATTTAGAGCTTCTTCAGTCGCTCTAGCTTCTTCTATTTTGAGTTTTAAGTCAACTAACATGATCTCAATGCTTTCAATTAAATTGTTTGACTTTTGTAATTCTTGACCTAAACCCTCAATCCCTTTTTTAAATTGTTTGCATTCTCTTCTTACTTTCTTTAATTTAGACAAAGCACTTACAAGTTCAGCTTCCAGGTCAACTTCACCTTCTTCTTCTTCAATAAGTTCATCAATCTTATTTTCCATAGCCATAAAAAGTCTTATATCTGTACTTTCATCACTTTCATCTATATCTGAGGATTCACTATTATTTTTGATGAATAGACTTTTCTTTTTATAAAAATTTCTTTGAAATGGCTTCTTATACAATTTCTTATATTCTTTGATTTTGCTGTTACTTTCTTCTTCTCCATCAGAATGTTTATTGTACAGACACTTAGAAGCAAAATTCCCTATTCTACCACAATTAAAGAACTTGAGAGGAAGTTTACCTTTGTACTTGCCAGTACCTCTTTTTAGATTTTTGACAAAATTAGGTTCTTCCATGTCTTCTTCTGAATCCTCATGATTACTGGTTTCTATTTCAACCTTTTTCTTGTCCTTCTTTGCTTCCTTATTGGAAGGATTCTCATTAGATGTCCTCATCTCATATGCTGTTAGTATTCCTTGCAACTCATCCATTAGTAAAGTAGCAATATTAGTTCTCTCTTCTAAAGAATATATTTTGGGATCAAATCTTGCAGGTAAAGATCTAAGAACTTTTTGCACAATAATAACGTTTTCATTTGTTTCTCCTAAACCTCTCATAGTATTGACTACTTCATCAATACGTAAAAAATAGGTAGCTATATCTTCAGATACTTCCATCTTTAAACTTTCAAATTGACTTCTATATGATTGTAATTTAGCATTCTTTACCTTAGTATCTGCTTCATATACCTTCTTCAGTTTGTCCCATAATTCTTTTACTGACTCACAATGCATTACCTTAACAAATTTTGAACCTGTCAATCCTCCAAGTATTGCATACCTAGATTTGGAATTACTTTCATAGAGTTTCTTCTCTGCAACATCTATTGGAACTGTTGCTGGAGCCTTATATTCATTCAACACAGCTTGCCAAACATCTACTCCTTGGGACTGCAGAATCAACCTCATCCTGATACTCCAAAAGGAATAATTATGTCCATCAAACAAAGGTAATCCATGTTTAGCAAAATCAGATTTCTTATCCATTATTAAACATCAAACTTCCAGTGATTAAATGGAATCTTGAAGTAACCTCCTTTGATACCAATTTTTGAACAGGATAAGTCAACTGAGAGGGGGGGGGGTGAATCAGTTGTATAAAATTTCTTTCATTTTATAAGAAAATTACTTATTAATCAATAAATCATGCCTTTAACATTTAACTTGCAGTAATACATTTAATCAATAAATATACAATCACACAAATGAGACAGTGACACAGTGATTTTTCATGAGGAAACCCAAAAGGGAAAAACCTCTTCTTCTTATGAATGAAAGCAAGATCCAAATTCTCTTTACATTCTTATATTATCTGAGCTACAACCGAAATGAGGCTGCTACCTCTGTTTCTTCAGTACCTACTGAATGGAAGCTACATCTCCCAGATGTACAAGCACTAACTTGTACATGATACTTTTACAGTCTCCCCTTGCTCCTCCCTACCTCTTTGTAATCCTCCTTTGTAACTAATAACCTTTCTATTCAATAGCAGCAAAGACACTGAACAATTTCACTCCATCTTTTTTTTTTACATTTGCATTTCTGTCCATTCAAATCGTACACCAGAACCCTATTGATGGGCGAAATTGACTGCTCGTCAACTGGAAGAGTGAATCTGGCCTGGGGTTGTCTAATTAACCCAAGCCATTTGGATTAGTTCACTCTGACGGGTTTAATGGCTCTGTTGGCCAATCTAAAGTCCTAAGGAAAGCGAAAAATAACTAAAAGAAATGCGATAAATTACTAAATATTAATCACTAAAATATACATGTGCATCTAAATATATATATACAATTTATCTAATTAATATTTATATAATAATTCTATTTATGATATATACAATATATACAAATCACGACTTTTAATCTAAACTCATAAAAATCGAATGTAAATTGGTTCTTTTAACAACAGTAATAAAGTAAGCGAAAATACTATTTATTTTTGATTTGTTTTTTTGTATGTATACATTCATGCAATCAAATATTAAACTACTTAATTAAACAGAAAGATATAGATAGTGGAAATCATTCTATATATAAAAAAATTCTATAATAAGCAAGCAAACGAAATAAAATAACAGACTAACCTATTAATGCATCCAATGTCTGTACAATAGGGAATATCCAGCCACCTTTATCTGAGAAGCAAACCCGCAATGAATCTTAAGATTGCTCCGAATAAATGCGAAACAATGTGCTGGAGATTGAGTTTTGATAACAGAACATATAATGGACACAGTCACAATGATCTTATGATTTACAAGTAACTATAATGAGACAAGTCTCCTTGTAAGAACTTGTATTTAAACATTCAACAGAAAATTAGAGATAAATCTCATAAAATGAATTGAATTGATGATCGCCCTGTATTATATCTGAAACATGACATATGGACAACATGTGAAAAAAAAACCGAAGTTATCTCAAGTTATAATAAATCATGAAGACAAAGGCTATCACCATCTATTATCACATTGAAATAAACAGAACTTAAACTAAAACATGATACACAAAAGCTAAAGATGTAATATGCATTACATTTCATTCAAGTCTGCATGTAATTGTCCATACTCCAGTCCCGGGCCAAGATCCTGAACCGATTACAAAATGATAGGTTTATAAAGGCCTCAGGAAAGATAACTGTTTCTGTTCCTGAGATCAAATTTGTTTCAAAAATAAAGGGGGATGAAACCACCCTGATTTCACTAAATCCTCTAAAACTAACAACAGTTCATTTCTGTTCATTCAAAATACATCATAGATATGACTGGAAGGTCTCAAGAGTGCCTCAAATCATTTTTAACATCATGGATCCCTGAATATCCTGAAAGAAAAAGAAAATAGAAAGATTTCAGATACATTTTCTGTCGTTAATTTACACAATTCGAATTGATATAACTGGCTACAGAATCTTACGATTCTGTAGCTAGTTATTTAGTAAATGAAATCTCATTTTATTTAATAAATAAAACAAACTAATTTTATAATAAAATATAGCTTATTTAACAAACCAAATAATCTAACTTAAGAATGAAAACAAACATGCTATTAATCTAAGAGATCATACCTGTAACCATGCAATCAAATCGTATCAAGAAAACTTGGAGTTTACAATGGCTGTAGCAGCCTCACCGTTTTTAAATATCACATGACCTGTGGTTTTAATACATTTTTCTTTCCCCTGGAGGACAGATTCAAGCCTGTGGTTTTCGTTTGTTAAAACATCGATCTGCTCTTTTAGAACCTTAACCCGTGACTGTAGAAATGGGATATCCGTATAATATCTTTCAATCCACGATAAACAGACCTCACACTTTGACTGTGTGGTGGTTGCATTAGAACAAACAAGGTTGTGGACCAGAGCGCCCTCCAAACGAATAGTAGATTCATTGCAAAGCTTGACACCAGGAAACTCTAGATTGTCTTTCAAATAGGGAGGTAAATTATCGAAAAAGTTATAGGCTCAATCAAGGTGTGGCTCGAATGACAAAGGGTCTTCCTCTGCAAGGAATCTCTCAATTTTAGAGTCTGAGATTTCGTGCACTTCAATCATATTGATTGAACTCAGATGAGAATTCAATTTGTTACGAAGTCTCCTAGAAATTAGCCTGCTAGCTCTTTTGTTTTTAAAATTGATATCAATATTACTCTTAAATCTCTTTCCTGTAGGTTTCTTTACATTTTTAACACAGTCATTTGGATGTGCAATCTGTTGAATGGCCTGTTGAATAACCTTGGGATTGATCAAGGGTTCATTGTTAGGGGAAGCGACACAAGTCTAGGGAGGTGAGAGAGGTGTCGTCGGGTGGACAAGAGTCTCCTCAACAACGAGTTTATCTACTTCTCCCAATTCAGGGTTACCATAGCCATTTCGGGTTATAAATGAATCCCAACTATCATCCTGTGACTTTAATTGATGTATGAGCAGGATTTTAACTAGGCCGTGATGAAAAAGGCTAGAGTCTGACCTCTGTTTCTTATATTTTTTGCCCATTTTATAAAGACTCCTGAGTAAGTAATACGACATATTCAAAGGGAAACCCATAAAAATCATTAGTAGACACAAATGGCATATAAAAATACCAGCCTGAAACGCCCCTCACAGGTAACAAATTTCTTTACCACAGTGAGCAAATCGTGCCACCAAACTTTTAGGAATGACATGGGCATACCTTTATCACAACTTGTTATTTTCCGAGATGTAAACAACAGGGTCCAAGGAACTTCTTCCACTTTTGCGTTTTTAAACCATTTTTGACCGCTTGCTGGTAACCCTGTGGCTTGACTCAGGAACTCCTCGGTAAAATCCAATTGCACATCACCAACTTTCTCTCTACAACCATCAAAGGATAAGGCGAATTCTTGGGAAACCTGTAAATTGAAACCCTGAAACTTCCTGATGAAAATGAGCCATCCATTTCTTTCCAAATCTTCTCTAGCATCGTCGTATGAGAGCAGGGTTTGGATACCGTTTGGTTCAATTCTCACGACAGGAGCCATACTGGATGGGAGGGTAATCAAACAAACACAACATACATGTAGGGTTTGTGAAAACAAAACAGAGCCATAACCCCGAGCCCAACAATGAACACTGTAAAGACTCATATGATGGGATAGTCGTTTAATTAAAACACATGCGAAGAGGTTTGCGAAACCTGAGGCCATCCTTAGAGATGATGGTAGTTTGCAAATCGTATGCCACCTTGCATTCTGTACGATCTAGGACCAAAACATTAAAACGAAAATGATTGCACGCATCATGGGTTTGATTCCAAAGTTTGGGTAAGTGAAAAATCAAGAGTTTTTTAAAAGAAACATAACCAAGGATCAAACAAAAACTATACAAAAAATCAAATGGTGGGGGTCTTTTGTTCATAAAATGATCAACTTCTTAAACATGCTTGGAATTGCAAGGATAAAAAACAAAGAGAGTAACATCTTCATGGCAGGGAATCAAAACTCCATAATAAACTATATAAACAATTTTCCTTCAATGAAATTATAAAACACAATGGTAATCACAGTCGCAAGTTTTCATGCTTTCAGTCATGAAAACAAAGCATGAATAGACAATAAAGAAAAAACGACAACTTGCATCTCTCACTTCGAAACTGCTCATGAAGAGTGATAAAAACAAATGACTCCGGTTAGGCAACTATGTAGATCAATTTATTGATATAAAAAGTCAAAAACATGTTAAGATGCCAACAATGGCGACATGCTGGGAGAAGAAGTTATCTCTGCAATACGAACTAGTTCAGGTTAGAGAATTCTGAAAAACTTCAAATAAAAGAACAACTGCAAGATTATTTGAACATATTTAAGAAGAACCAGACGCAGCCCAGTTTCAGATACCTTTCGTTTAAAAGAATGAAAATTGGTGACAAACTTAAAAAAAGAAAGCCACGATGTTAAGTTAAAATCTCCAATACTGTTGACAGGACCACTGCTACTAGCAGGCGTCCATAGCCTTGACAGGGATGTCAATTAACCCACTCTGACGTCTGTATCCTACCCAAGAAATTTCAAATCAGAACGAAGGATGCTTATGGCCAACACAAGGTTTATAAATGAAAATTTTCTTTTACCTGACATCGCTTCACTGCCAGTGGGCTTGTTCAGTACCATGATGAAGTTATCTTAGCGTCATGCATGCATTTACCCGCTACCAGTAGACCTGTTCAGTGTCCCGACGAGTTTACAAACACTTCCCATAGCTCTCTAAGAGTTTATTCACATTCTGATATAGTTTTAAAGATATTCAATAGAGCGGGGTGACGCTGAAAATTCCAGTTTTTTAGCTCAACTTAATATTTCCACAGGCCTTCAAATTTTTCTAGCAAACCTTTATCAAGATCTGAAAAACAGTTCATTGATAGAACTAATTTTCAAGGACAGGGAGACATCATTGAGTTGCTTTCTTAAAGAGCAGGGACAACATAAAGAGACTTTTTAAAGATATTCGTGAATACTTTCAAGTGCAGATTGAAACCAAGGAATCGACTTTCAGACAAATGACACCTTTAACCAGCCTACAATTTTAGAGAAGGACATCAATAGATGTTCCGACATCCTTTGACAACCATTTTCGAGATGAAGCATTCTGTTCTCTTTTTCTGAGCTAGACTATAATATAGACACGTTTGGCTCAAAAAGGCCAATAAACAAAAATGAAAATAAAAAAAACAAACCAACAAAGAGAAACGGAAAGCAAAGAAATCAAAACAGAAAAATATATACAAAAGGTGTATCTAAAAACATCATGCGAAAAATCCCCTGGAAGACTGAAAGAAAATAGAAAAATCCTGTTTGATGTGAAAGCAGTCCTACTCATGGTACCTTGAGTCAGGGTTGAATTTACGATTCAGATTTATTTATCTCTTTACTTTCCATTTAAGATTTTGATAATAATACTGCAGCTTTGAAAAGAAATATTCAATGAAAAGCAGAGAGAAAAGGATCGTGCGGACTTCTCTGACAATAGTCATGTTATGGTTCTCGTGGTGCTCCCACTTGCGTTCATGACTACATTATTACAAAGAGAAATAGTGAGGAATAAAACTGAAAGAAAACCTATTCCTAAACCTACCCTAACTACTAAACAAATCAGAATACTACGCGAAGTCATGCTTTCAATGTAGCCATCGGAGTAACTCCAATCCTGCAATGGAAACAAAATCAAACATTACTAACAAGAATGGTAATATATCAAAAACTGACATAAATATATCACACTTACCTTCATAATCATTATTTAGAAACAAAGTAAGAATGATCTTACCATTCCCTCGAAAATTCTTGATGTATGAATCCTCCAGCCACTGTGTAATCTTGTCGTGATAAGGGTCATAATGGCATGGGCGAGTGTAAGTAAGTTTGAAAAACTTGTCAAGATTATGAGGAAATGAAATAACCATCAGCCAAGGCTGAAGTGCCCCATTCTCCTGACAATTCTCTAAGGGTTTATTAACTTCTTCACATGAAGGATCTAAAAGGAATATGTCACACCTACTTCCAAGATACTTAGGTAAAAACAAAGCAAGCACAACTTTATCTTTATTATGAAATTTTTTAATATACGAATATTCAA
Source organism: Picea mariana (assembly GCA_032191745.1). Lineage (NCBI taxonomy): Eukaryota > Viridiplantae > Streptophyta > Pinopsida > Pinales > Pinaceae > Picea > Picea mariana. Next base: position 237,910 of record JASDQU010101864.1, read on the forward strand.
GCCATCCTAAGATCCTGTCACAAAAATGAGGATGAAAACCATGACTTTGATGAAATGAATATATCAATGGGGAAATCATCATAAGAGGATTCGTGACGTCAATTAGATCATTGGTTTGAATGTTTCCTTTGATGAGATTGATCATTTGAAAATGTGAAGTATAAACATTAAAATTCGAACTAATAAAAGAGCGAATATGCAATGTAGAATGTTTGATCTGCATAAGATAGAATGCATCGTCTTTTTCAACAATAAAATGTGTAAAATCATCTTGCAACATGTCCTTTTCCCATATGAGTGATGAAAGTGAACAAGCGTCAAATCCGATTTTATCAATGTTATGCTTGGAATTAACTTCATCAAATCTTGGCATATCGAAAGGATATGATTGTGGCGGAAAAGAGTAGGATGTTGTAGGTAAGGTATCGAGTTCACCAGAATCTAAAAAGAGATCAAGATATAAAGAATAAAAGGAATCAGAAATAAGCACCTGAAAAGAATCTCTTGAACTATAATATTTAACAACAATATTCCCAAGACATTTCTCTTCACTTTCTTTAAAACTCTCACTCTGTTTTGGTGATAAATTCTTCAACATAATATGATCATCTAGATTTTCCTTCTGTATGATAGATAATTCAACACTTTCATGGAAAACATCTGATCTTTCATGTTGATAAGGTACGATTTGTAGATGAGGGTTTAAGGTTACTTCTTCCAATTGCATATCTTCTTCTCTAATCTGTTTTGTAGGAATGTTAGAATGCTTAAGATGATTTTCGTCACTTAAGTGTTTTTCAATGACTGAGTTTAAATATTGATTAGATCATGAGTTACAAGAATGATGATATTCACCTTGACCAAGAATCAAATCTTCTTCCACGATGGCCGAAGACTGAAAATATAATGATTCAGAGGAAAAACCAGTTTGGTTGTCGATAAGAACTTGGTCAATAGATTCTACCTCCTTTGCTTGTTCAAAATTATCAGATAGATTCCTCTCATCCTACGAACTAAATTATTCTCGCAGTTGAGTGATAGGATTTGCAACTGGTTCTTCATTAGCAATTGCATATGACTGAATGGAAGGGATGCAAGCATCATAGAGGATATTTAATACAAATGACATGTCACTGAGATTAAATTTACAGAGGATATGATAGATTCTTGTCGAAAAGTCTTCCGAAGATGAATCACAATTGATTAGCGAAGTCTGGAATTCTTCACATAATTGATTGTAATCATAAATTTCAAAAGCATCTAGAAATTCATCTACAAATTGAAACCAATAAAAAATGTGACATGCTAGAAAGGACTCAAACCAATGTTTAATCCGACCTATAAAAGTAAAAGCGAACAGTCTGCATAAAATTCTTAAATTAGAAATGTCATGTTTGATGCATTTGCACCAAAACTTATTAAGGTGGTCTTTAGCAGATGCATTGCCTCCACCATCAAAGGTGAGTTTGGACAAGTGAGAGACTGTCTCGTTGGGAACATCAGGTAATGATAAGTGGAAAGCATGTTCCAATACGGTGATTTGGGGAGCCATGGGGAAATTGAAAACATTTAAAATAAAGGCTCCTATAAGGTCAGCTTGTCAGTCGACCCTCCTTCTAGCGCCATTTGTTGACGGGCGAAATTGACCGCTCGTCAACTGGAAGAGTGAATCCGGTCCGGGGTTGTTTAATTAACCCAAGCCGTTTGGATTAATTCACTTTGACAGGTTTAATGGCTCTGTTGGCCAATCTAAAGTCCTAAGGGAAGCGAAAAATAACTAAAAGAAATGCGATAAATTACTAAATAATAATCGCTGAAATATACATGTGCATCTATATATATATATATATATATATATATATATATATATATATACAATTTATCTAATTAATATTTATATAATAATTCTATTTATGATATATACAATATACACAAATCACGAGTTTTAATCTAAACTCATAAAAATCGAATGTAAATTGGTTCTTTTAACAACAATAATAAAGTAAGCGAAAATACTATTTATTTTTGATTTGTTTTCTTGTATGTATACATTCATGCAATCAAATATTAAACTACTTAATTAAACAGAAAGATATAGATAGTGGAAATCATTCTATATATAAAAAACTTCTATAATAAGCAAGCAAACGAAATAAAATAACAGACTAACCTATTAATGCATCCAACGTATGTACAATAGGGAATATCTGGCCACCTTTATCCAAGAAGTAAACTTGCAACGAATCTTAAGATCGCTCCGAATAAATGCGAAACAATGTGCTGGAGATTGAGTTTTGATAACATAACATATAATGGAAACAGTCACAGTGATCTTATGATTTACAAGTAACTACAATGAGATAAGTCTCCTTGTAAGAACTTGTATTTAAACATTCAACAGAAAATTAGAGGTAAATCTTATAAAATGAATTTAATTGATGATCGCCCTGTATTATATCTGAAACATGACATATGGACAACATGTGAAAAAAAAACTGAATTATCTCAATTTATAATAAATCATGAAGACAAAGGCTATCACCATCTATTATCACATTGAAATAAACAGAACTTAAACTAAACCATGATGCACAAAAGCTAAAGCTGTAATATGCATTACGTTTCATTCAAGTCTGCGTGTAATTGTCCATACTCCAGTCCCAGGCCAAGATCTTGAACCGTTTACAAAATGATAGGTTTATAAAGGCCTCAGGAAAGATAACTGTTTCTGTTCCTGAGATCAAATTTGTTTCAAAAATAAAGGGGGATGCAACCACCCTGATTTCACTAAATCCTCTAAAACTAACAACAATTCATTTCTGTTCATTCAAAATACATCATAGATATGACTGGAAGGTCTCAAGAGTGCCTCAAATCATTTTTAACATCATGGATCCCTGAATATCCTGAAAGAAAAAGAAAATAGAAAGATTTCAGATACATTTTCTGTCGTTAATTTACACAATTCAAATTGATATAACTGGCTACAGAATCTTACGATTCTGTAGCTAGTTATCTAGTAAATGAAATCTCATTTTATTTAATAAATAAAACAAACTAATTTTATAATAAAATATAGCTTATTTAACAAACCAAATAATATAACTTAAGAATGAAAACAAACATGCTATTAATCTAAGAGATCATACCTGTAACCATGCAATCAAATCGTATCAAGAAAACTTGGAGTTTACAATGGCTGTAGTAGCCTCAACATTTTTAAATATCACATGACCTGTGGTTTTAATACGTTTTTCTTTCCCCTGGAGGACAGATTCAAGCCTGTGGTTTTCGTTTGTTAAAACATCAATATGCTCTTTTAGAACCTTAACCCGTGACTATAGAAATGGGATATCCGTATAATATCTTTCAATCCATGATAAACAGACCTCACACTTTGACTGTGTGGTGGTTGCATTAGAACAAACAAGGTTGTGGACTAAAGCGCCCTCCAAACGAATAGTAGATTCATTGCAAAGCTTGACACCAGGAAACTTTGGATTGTCTTTCAAACAGGGAGGTAAATTATCGACAAAGTTATAGGGTCGATCAGGGTGTGGCTCGAATGACAAAGGGTCTTCCTCTGCAAGGAATATATCAATTTCAGAGTCTGAGCTTTCGTGCACTTCGATCATATTGATTGAACTCGAATGAGAATTCGATTTGTTACGAAGTCTCCTAGAACTTAGCCTGCTAGCTCTTTTGTTTTTAAAATTGATGTCAATATTACTCTTAAATCTCTTTCCTGTAGGTTTCTTTACATTTTTAACACAATCATTTGGATGTACAATCTGTTGACTGGCCTGTTGAATAACCTTGGGATCGATCAAGGGTTCACTGTTATGGGAAGAGACACAAGTCTGGGGAGGTGAGAGAGACGTTGTCGGGTGGACAAGGGTCTCCTCAACAATGAGTTTATCTACTTCTCCCAATTCAGGGTTACCATAGCCATTTTGGGTTATAAACGAATCCCAACTGTCATCCTGTGACTCTAATTGATGTATGAGAAAAATTTTAACTAGGCCGTGATGAAAAAGGCTAGAGTCCGACCTCTGTTTCTTATATCTTTTCCCCATTTTATAAAGACTCCTGAGTAAGTAATACAACATATTCAAAGGGAAACCCATAAAACTCATAAGCAGATGCAAATGGTATATAAAAATACAATCCCGAAACGCCCCTCACAGGTAAAAAATTGCTTTGCCACAGTGAGCAAATCGTGCCACCGAGATTTTAGTAATGAAATGGGCATACCTTTATCACAACTTGTTATTTTTCGAGATGTAAACAACATGGTCCAAGGAACTTCTTCCACTTTTGAATTTTTAAACCATTTTTGAACACTTGCTGGTAACCCTGTGGCTTGACTCAGGAACTCCTTGATAACCTCCAGTTGCACATCACCAACTTTCGTTCTACAACCATCAAAGAATAAGGCGAATTCTTGGGCAACCTATAAATTGAAACCCTGAAACTTCCTGATGAAAATGAGCCAGCCATTTCTATCCAAATATTCTCTAGCATTGTCATATGAGAGCAGGGTTTGGATACCGTTTGGTTCAATTCTCATGACAGGAGCCATATTGGACGGGAGGGTAATCAAACAAACATAGCATACGGGTAGGGTTTGTGAAAACAAAACAAAGCCATAATCCCGAGCCCAACAATGAACGCTGTAAAGACTCATACGATGGGATAGTCGTTTAATTAAAACGCATGCGAAGAGGTTTGTGAAACCCGAGGCCATCCTTAGAGATAATGGCAGTATGCAAATCGTATGCCACCTTGCATTCTGTACGAGTTAGGACCAAAACATTAAAACGAAAATGAGTGCACACATCATGGGTTTGATTAGAAAGTTTGGGTAAGTGAAAAATCAAGAATTTTTTAAAAGAAACGTAACCAAGGATCAAACCAAAACTATACAAAAAATCAAATGGTGGGGGTCTTTTGTTCATAAAACTATCAACTTCTTAAACATGCTTGGAATTGCAGCAATAAAAAACAAAGAGAGTAACATCTTCATGGTAGGGAATCAAAACTCCATAATAAACTATATAAACAATTTGCCTTCAATGAAATTATAAAACACAACGGTAATCACACTCGCAAGTTTTCATGCTTTCAGTCATGAAAACAAAGCATAAATAGACAATAAAGAAAAAAACGATAACTTGCAACTGTCACTTCGAAACTGTTCATGAAGAGTGATAAAAAAAATGACTCCGGTTAGGTAGCTATGTAGATCAATTTATTGATATAAAAATTCAAAAACATGTTAAGCTGCCAACAAACCCTCAAGCATTGAAGATTCAGTTACAATAACTGAACAACTACCTTACATAAATTATTATTGGCTAAGGCATCAAGAAGAACAACAATCGTTCGATCTGTTTCATTACTTAATCAACGTCGTTCGATGAGCATACGTTGAGTTTTGAATTTTCAACAGAAACAAGCCTTGAGCGCTTCAACAAGACACTTGTGCTAAACAATATGCCCATTGGATGTGACCACTGGCTTAATCAAAATGCATTTCACATTTCGCATTTCGGCAATCTTGTGATGAGGCTTCTCGACACTTTAAAGTCACGATTTCTAAAACCCTGAAAAGGATCTTAGTTGGTCTGGCTCCTTCCCTTCTCGTGACCGCCGATTGTGACCAAATGCTTATCCATAAAGCGATTTCGCGACTCGTGATTTTGGATTTCTCTATTTTGAAGGTGAGCGCACCTCCTTCTTTTGATCTCTAATTTCCCGAAATCCATTTTTCTCCAATCAACGGCCCACGACCTTTCATGATCAGACGGTCCTGATCTCATTGGTACTTTGCGTTTCACGATTTCGCGTATCGCGATATCGGAGGTTGGAGCACCTCCTTTCTTTGATTCCCGATTTCCCGATATCCAATTTCCGCTTACGTTGATTCGACGGTCCTGAACCTCCATGATCCAATGGTCTAGATTGGATCGTGAATTTCGGGATTATTTACTTAAGTTTTTGTTTGATTAATTCATAAAACTGAAAACTGTGCCAATGGAATTCCATTCTGAATCTTCAACACATGTATGTGCCATTTGTGGCAAGTCTGTTTAGTTATAGTTTGTCTCTTCATACCTATGACCGAAAACTATGCCATTATCTCTCAGCGATGGAATGCTATTCCGAAAACTGTGCCATTCCAAATCTGCTATAAACAACAATGCCGATAAACTCCACAATGCTAACAAATGCTTTGTTCAAAATACTATGTTTATAATAATGTTTGCCAAATGACAACTTCACCTATAACAACAATGCCAACAAGGCCATTTAACTAATATGCCAATCTTGGAGAAGATCTAACCCATGTAGACCTTGGCCATAACCATTGCTAACATTTTATGCCATATTAAGCTTTGATATTGCATATTTAAAGTTAACATCAATGACAACTAAAGTTAACATCAAATAACAACATGTTGAATGTAATTCCAACACTATTCATATTCCAGTTTTATAACATTATTCATAACCCGCTCTCTCAGAAAATGAAATTTTATGGGAATGTGCTTTGTTTTGAATGCATAACAAGATTTTTAGAAATACTAATTGCACTGGTATTATCACGAAAGATAGATATAGGTTCATCATAATGAATGTGTATATCTTCCAACATCTGTTTCATCCATAGAACCTGAGTGCAACAATTTGCAGCTGCAATGTATTCTGCTTCAGCAGTAGACAAAGACACTGCTGATTGCTTCTTACTTGACCAACTTACCAGACATCCTTCAAGAAAAAATGCTCCTCCACTAGTAATCTTCCTGTCATCAACATAACCTGCCCAATCAACATCAGTGAAAGCATAAAGATCAAGCTGATTACTTGTAGGATACCACAAACCATACTCTGTTGTTCCCTTAAGATATCTGGAAATTATTTTGATTGCAAGTAGATGAGAAGTTTTTGGTGAAGCCTGAAACCTGTCAATTTGACAAATTGCATGCATAATATCAGGTCTTGTAGCTATAGCATAAAGAAGACTACCAATCATAGATCTGTACACTGTCCGATCAACATCTTTAGTATCATCAATCTTACTTAATTTACAACCAGTAACCATGGGAGTGCCAACTGGTTTATAATCTTCCATCTGAAATTTCTTAAGCATTTCATTGATATACTTGGTTTGAGAAATGGAAATACCTTTATCAGATTGAGTAATTTGCAAGCCTAAGAAAAACTTCATTTCTCCTAGCATGGACATCTCAAACTCTTTCTTCATACTTTCAACAAACTGTTTACCGAGCCTATCATCATCACTACCAAAAATGATATCATATACATAGATCTCAATAATAATCAAGTTATCATTTTCTTCTTTCATGTAAATATTAGTATCGGTGTTACCTTTCCTGAATCCTTGCTGCCTTAAGTAATTGTCAAGTCTAAAATACCAAGCCCTTGGTGCTTGCTTCAGCCCATACAATGCCTTTTTCAACCCGTAAACATATTGTTCTACTTCTTGTACCTGAAAACCATATGGTTGTTCCATGTATGCTTCTTCTTCTAAATCACCATTCAAAAATGCAGACTTTACATCCATTTGATAAACTTTAATGTGCTTAGAACCAACATAAGCTAAAATCAGCCTAATGGCTTCCATTCTTCCAACATGAGAAAAAGTTTCACCATAATCTATTCCTTCTACCTGTGCATACCCTTTACACACTAATCTAGCCTTATTTCTGGTGACTTTTCCTGCTTCATCCATCTTATTTATGAAAACCCATTTAGCTCCTATGACATTTTTATTCAAAGGTCTAGGAACCAATTCCCATGTCTTATTCTTTTCTATTTGACTAAGCTCTTCATTCATTGCTTTCATCCAACATTCATATTTAATTGCTTCTTCAACATTTTTGGGTTCAATCAGAGAAAGTAAAGATACATGTTCATGAGTTGAGGTGGATTCTTGCCTTCTTCTTCTTATTCCAACACCTGCATTTATGTCACCAATTATCTGTTCTTCAGGATGATTTTTCTGTATTCTTTTGCTTGGAGTCTTAGATTGGGTTATGATTTTGAATGTAGTTGTGCCCTGTATTGATGTAGGAATTAACTGTTCATTATCATCAGTCTTAGTTTCTTCTGTTTCACTTACATCTTTATCCATCTTATGTTTTTCATATATTTCATGTATTTGTTGATCCTTTTGTTTCGATTTGGAATTCAAAAATGAGGACTCATCAAACTTTACATCTATAGATTCAACAATTTTTCTTAATCTGAAATTATAGCATTTATATGTCTTTCTTGAACATGAATATCCAACCAATATGCCTTCATCAGTTCTAGAGTCTAATTTTCCCAGATTTTTATCAATTCTTTTAATGTAACACTTACTCCCAAAAATTCTAAAATGTTTTATGTTTGCTGGTCTTCCTTTCCATAATTGACAGGGTGTCTTATCAATATTATTTCTTAGCAAACTTCTATTCAAGATGTGTACAGCGGTGTGAAGAGATTGAGGCCAAAACATGTAATTCAATCTAGACTCATTTAACATTGTTCTTGCCATTTCCATAACAATTCTGTTTTTTCTTTCAACAACACCATTTTGCTGAGGTGTTTCTGTAACAGAGAAATGTCTTTTAATTCCATTTTCATCACAGTAATTGTTAAATTCATTTGACACAAACTATCCTCCATTGTCTGACCTTAATCACTTAATCTTCATATCAATTTCATTTTCAGTGAGTTTTTTGAAAACTTGAAAGCAACTAAATGTTTCAAACTTCTTTTTCAACAAAAACAACCAAGTCATTCAAGTAAAATCATCCACAAATAACAGAAAGTATCTTTCACCATTTAGACCTGTTGTCCTCATAGGTCCACATACATCAACATGTATTATTTCCAAAGGTTTTGTTGTAGAATATTCCTTTGTTTTAAACTTGACTCTAGTTTGTTTACCATGTTGACATTGTTTACAAATAGAGTTGGAAATATTATTTATGATAGGTAAGTTCCTTATTGCCTCCTTTTTATTTAACTGAATCAGATTGTCAAAGTTAATATGTCCAAGTCTTTTATGCCAGAACCAACGTTCATCTTCATGTCCAAGATAGAAATTTTCATCCTTTTCATCTAAAATGTATATATTAATTGATGTCCTTGTAGATGTTCCAACCAACTGATTTGTTTTAACATCCCTGATTTGACATTATTTAGAATCAAATATAATAAGATGCCCTTTATCACATGTTTGAATTACACTCAACAAGTTATGTTCCATATTTTCAACCAGTAAAACATTTTCAGCCATTATGTCTTTGTTCAAACAAACAATGCCTCTTCCAACTATTCGAGTTGATTGATCATTACCAAATGTGACTGGACCTTCTTTTCTTTCATCTAAGGAATCAAATATTTGTTTTCTTCCTGTCATATGTTTTGAGCATCCACTGTCCACACACCACTTAACTTTATGATCAACTTGTAAAGCAAGTTTGCACTCTTCAATTTCTAAATGATCATTCTTCTTTTTCCAATAACTAGTTTTCTTATTTGTGTATTGGTTTATAACAGATTTTTGAAAATTCACTGGACAATTTCTTGAAATATGTCCAAAGTTATTACACCTATAGCATTCAACTTCAAATTTCAAAGCATCAAATATGTTATGTGAGTTGTTCACATTGTTCTGAATAGATTTATCATGTCTTCTTTCATATTCAAATCTAGATATGCCATGACTGTTATGTGCACTTATATTTCTTGAAAAAA
>JASDQU010101864.1:248866-266933 GCA_032191745.1 Picea mariana
CACCAGATGACGATCGACCGATGAAACTGGATGTCCAACTCAGTGAGAAAATTTTGTAGCCACATAGCCTGAATGGTTATGTTAACTACCCCTCTATACTCTACCTCGATTGAAGATAGAGAAATGACATCTTTCTTCTTGCTCGACCAACAGATAGGCTCGAAACCAAGATTGAGTGAGTAACCAAACGTGGACTTGTGATCAGTGCTATCGCCAACCCAGTCAGAATCAGTAAAACCAATGAGTTCTAATGTAGAGTCTGCTGCATAATGAATCCCAAAGGTGATGGTTCCCTGTACGTATCGAAGGATATACTTTGCATCCTTCCAATGTAGCACATGCGGCTCCTGCATGAACATGGAAACTGCGCCAACTGCATAGGAGAGGTCTGGTCTGAAGTGTGTGAGATACAAAAAGCTCCCCACTAGCTATCTGTATAGTGTGCTGTCAACCAATGGAGTGTCCCCGCCATCCTCAAGTTTGACTCTTGATAGGAAAGGAGTCGGAGTAGACTTGCAGTCTGTCATGTGAAATCTCTAGGAGATTTCGTGCATACTTGGCCTGTGACAATTTGATTCCTTATGCATCCTAACTGATCTCAAGTCTAAGGAAGAAGTGTAGTGGACCCATGTATGTCATCAAAAACCTGTCATGTAGAATCCTCTTGACTGCAACAATCCCTGAAGTCGAGCAATCGATGATCAACAAATCATCAACATACAGAACTAAGAGTAGAATTGAATCAGTCGTCCTGAGTGTTTAGCAAGATTTGCCTCACCCTATGCAATCTTGCATATAAGGCCTTTTTCCATTTCCCTATGCAGAATTTTCATCCCTTTTTTGCAAATCCCAGAGCTAAAAAATACATTTTTTCCACATGTACGCACCTTGCCTACTATACAATATACGTATAAGCAGGTTGCACCACTACAACCCATGTACATCGGTATTTGTGCCCAAAAATGAAAAATGATTTTGGGTTTCCATGTCACGACAAGAGATCAATAATCCTTTGCCTTCCATATAATGGAAACGTTCCGACTTGGTCCTTCAGTTCCATTTGAAGGGTATAAATGGGCCAATTCCGATCTATGGAAAAGAGGAGAAAGAATTCAACTTTGAGAGCAAAGTTTCTCTGGAGAAGTAATTCACTTCATATTGAGTTTGCATCCCTTTGTCCTTTAAGTCTGAACACAATGTTCAACCCCCAAGCTCTTCCCTTATTGATTGGGAACTTCAGTGTCTATCTTCTATGAGCTTTCCTTTGGTGGAGGATTGAAGTGGTGGAGGCCCAACTGGAAGGAACTTAGTTTCTTGGTTCTGAACCGTGCCGACACAGAAGTTTGTAACTTTTTCACTTCTGCTAAACATATATTAAAAGAAATACTCTTTTCCCATCCAATTGATATCTTGAAAATATCTAAATTACTATTCCATGGGTGTAATTATTATGTATATTAATGGATTATGCTACTGAATGTGCTAACATCATATATTATCACCATATGCTTGCTTTGCTTGGTTGTTGAGGACTAATTGTAGGTATATTGCTTTGGGTCAAGTGCTCAATGGTGGACTTCATAGAACGTTTGGATGAGGTAGGACTCTTATCTTGTCCTGCTAACATATTTGTTAATATAGCATACTTGAGAATAGAGATTATTTCCACAGTCATCTCTGTCTGTTGTGGTTTTCCCTAGCCATAGAGAGATTTTCCTCGTAACAAAATTGGTGACCATACTGGGGATTGAATCTTCTTTCCTAGGGTTTGGAGTGTTTTTCTCCTTAGATTGCTTTCGTTCATATTGTGTTTCTTGTCGTATCATTGCTTGCCAACCTCTGTTCACTCTGGGTCTGAGTCTTTCAACCTTCTCCTTTGCCTAGCTGTGTTTTTGAAACATATATGCGGGTTTTTGATTGACAATCGCGTATATATGTGTACTTTCATTCTTCAAGCTACGTACATACGCATTGTTTCCTTGAAAAGTCGCGTACATCAACCTCTTTTTCTTGTTTTCTGGGTTTGGTGGTTGCTGGGTAGGTTTTGATGATTGCTGAGTCTTCTTGGGTCTCTATAGTGACTATTAAGTGTCTGTGGCATGACAAGAAACCTGTCTTTGGTTGCATTTTTGGGCGGAGTCTTTCTCATCATCTTCTCATTTTCATTGTTCTTGTACATTGGGCTGTGTGTTTTTCTCCTTGGTATCCTACTTGAGTTGTCTCTTTCTATACACAATAGAGTTAATATATCAAGCTGTTGTTCAGTCCATGCATTTTCATTTTTTTAATATTGAAAATACAAAAATATTAGGCATTTTGCATTAATTGGAATTTTGATCTTTTGAGTCTTTATCATTTAGCTTAGTGGATGTAAATAAAGATTGCATTTTTATTTCAGAATTGTAGAGTTGAAATTGAAAATTGCATTGTTTTAAGAAGCATATCATTCATTGAAAGTTGAAGTTAGGACTTTGCATTGTATTCATATTTACTTTACTTGCCGAGTCATAACATCATGAGTTTTACTGCTGTCAGACAATTGGCTTAGGTTTATGGATAGCTCGTATGGATTGTTGGTTGTCATTGATGTCAACTATTGGAGAGTGATATTGTAGATTGATGTCAACCCTTAGTGATTGATGTCAACCTGTGGAGAAAGTCTGGTAGCGAATTTCGATATCACAAAGGTTTGGGTAATGGACCCAAGTTTGTTTGATGTAAATATGACTCATTATTGTCTTGTTGTGGTTGATAATAAGTATAAATGGATGAACTCCAAAGTGGTCCCCTTATGGTGAAATCCCTCACGGGAAGACGCTTTGCGGATTGATTTATCTTAGAAGTATGGTTAGAGAACCCATGCTTATTTGTGGAATAATGGGATGAAGTTCATTGAATTTTTTAGTGAAACTATCCTATATGGATAATGCTTGTCATTCCATTTCTGGTGGTATGTGGAACGTCACATAACTCCTCACGGTTAGAGAGTTATGGACATGAGAAGTTGGAGAACCCAGGTTTGGGTAATGGACCCAAGTTTGTTTGATGGATAATGGTATGCATTTTGATATATTTGTAGGTAATATTATTCTATATGGATAGTACATGTCATTCCATTTCTGTTGGTATGTGGAACGTCACATAACTCCTCACGGTTTCAGAGTTATGGCCTTACGAAGTTGGAGGACCCTCATATGTTATCTGGTAGCCCCAAATGGTCAAAGTAGTCAAAGTGGTTCAAGAGATTATACTTTCAGGCATTGTAGTGAAAGATGAATCCATAGATAGAAATAAAGAAGTTAGAGCTCAGAGAGATAATGAATCTACCAATAAAAATGATGATGAATACACATCAGAGCAGGAATTGTTTCGCGCCATCCGGCTTAGAGAATCCCAAGTAATATGAATATTAGACAGGGGGAGTCTATGCGATAGACGTGACAGACCAAAGAACCATCCTTCGATAAGCTTTTAGAGTTTGAGAAGACAGATCTAGAGCGATCAGTTAGCATAAGTACAGTTTGATAGATTAATCAAGACTTCATGATAGTATAGTGATAAATGGGTCAACATTATGGACAGTTGTGCAAGTAGAGTCTTGGACAGTATGGACATAGATGGATTCGTAAGAACACTTAGTAGGTTTGGAAAAATATGTGATAGTGGATGAGAGCATGGATTCATAGATTGGTATCAGAGGAGGTTCCTTCAGGAAACATTTTAACCACTGGAAGGAGATCATGGATTATTTGAGAATGGAGTACCAATGTTTAATGGTCATAATGGTTTTAAGTATGAGACGTAGAGCATAAGGACGAAAGTATTTTTACAGGCACACAAACATTATATTTGGCTATTAGTTGTTATAGGATATGATATTTCAAAGAGGGGAAAGACTGTAGCCAAGAAGGAATTGAGGAAGAATAACAAAATAACAATGGATTTCATCTGGGAAGGATTACCTCATCCGGTAAGAGAAAAGGTTTGTAAATGTTCATCAACAAAAGAACTTTTGGATAAGTTACATGACACATATTCTTCACCCATCACAGATTCAAAAAATGTCAAAGAAGATGCAGATACAAATAAAGAAGAAATATGTTCACTATGTCAAGTAGATTCAGAGGATGAAGAGTACATAATCACCACAGGTATGTTGTTTTGTTTTAATTGTGAAAAACTTGAACATCTTGAAATAGAATGCCATGAAGGAAATGAGAAATAAAATATAATTGAAAAGGAAGACAATTATAAAGAATAATTGATTAGTTCTTTAGATGAACTAAGAGAAGAAAACAATTCACTCAAGAAAGAATTGGTGAAACAGAAGGAAAGTGTTCACATTTTTGAATAAGCCCAACAAGTCATCGAGAACTTAAGAACTCAACTAGAAGAAGCTAGAAAGATCGAAGAAAATCTTGAATATCAAAAGCAGTGTTTGGAAACCTGTTGGAGTTACTTCACACACACCTAAGATTTATTTTTCCTAAGGTTATTCCTTTTTTATTAGTCATAATTAGTCATTATCCAGTCTCCTATATTTTAGAGGAGAATATTCCACCTGGAGAATATTCTCTTTCAATTGACACTTTAGTTTGACTAGTTGAGTTGAGTTTAGATGTTGCATTGGTTTTGTCACCATGCAACATTGGGATCATCACCAACTCACTACTCTTTGTTCAGTCAGTTAACTGAAGACTAGTTAACTAGTTAACTCAACTAGGTGGCAGTTCACTCCCGTAACTGTTTGAGAGACTAGACTAGGTGGCAGTTTACTCTTGTAACTACTGGTGTGTGTCTAGATCAATCTAGACCACCACTATGGCTCATTAGTTACTCATTTATTCTACATATATTGTAAATTATTCACTCTTTGAGTGTGGAATACGGTTAATGAGAATTCTTCCATTCTTTCTATCTTACTTCTTCTTTCTTAATTTATCTCTGCAAATGTGTGTTGTATTTTCTAGATAGATCTATTCTATGCAGGTTCAACACATTTACATGGTATCAGAGCCAACAGACTGCTAAGAAAAAGCTACACCAAATCATTTTTTGCAGGTACAAAAGATTGAAGACAACAAAAAGATGGATTATTTGTCGAAAATACTTCTCATGCATCATAACTATTTGGAATGGAATCCAAAAATTTTGCTTCTGCTAAGATGTAAAGGCTTATACCAAATAACCATGGCAATGGAAGTAGAGCCTGATTCTATCGATGAGAAAAATGACTTTCTCAATAGACAAGATATGACCATAGGAAGTAACGACATGTCTGTTTCTCCCGAAATTTTCCATCAAGTATATGAAGAATCACAAGGATTAACTCCAAATGAATTATGGACTAGAATGAAGGTTCTATTTGGGAATAAAGAATATTGTGAAGATTTCATGCAGGAGGTCGAATAGATAGAGCCATAAGAGAAGCCATCAAAAGATCAAGTCTCTTATTATGAAGAGTTGTCTACAAACGTTTTTGCAGAAATTAGTATTCCAATAATTGAAGATGATGTCTACTCCATTTCAGATTTATTTTCTGAAATTCATGTGGAAGATATATGACATGCATCTTAGGAGTCACATGCAGACACTGTTTCATGCACCATGCATGCATCTTAGGAGACAAAAAGGGAGCCGCGCACATCAGATGCCATTCTGATATTTTCTGAGCATTATTTGAAGAAAAAAATTGGATATTTGAATTCCTCTCAGGAAAACATCCAATTTCAAAAAAAAATTCGTCCGAAACAGAGTCCGAAAAGTGAAGTTATGAATTTTTTAAAATCAACAAAAATTCAACATTTTTCCGGAAACGGCCACACGGTTTTCAAAGTATCATCCAAAATTTATTTGGATATTATTCATTACAAAAAGATAAAGTGGATATGAGTGGACATATCCATGGTGTTTATACTTCATCAGATCCGTGCAGACACCTACATCTTCAACAAAATCTTCAACGAGCACAAACTTGCACAGTTGCAAGGTCTTCTTGGAGTGAAGGACATGGTTGCTTAGCAACTACTTTTTGTTCCTTCTCATTTTTTGTTTTATGCATTGTAATTTGAGGGGGGGTTTTGTTTCCATGAGGTTTTCCCTCTTTTCTCGTTCAGTTCAGTGTATCTTTTGTATTTGGGTACCTAACATGGCCTCGTAGCCGAGACCCATTCTTTATTTTCACCATAGTGATGTTCAAGGGGGGTGTTGGAGTTACTTCACACACACCTAGGATTTATTTTTCCTAAGGTTATTCCATTTTTATTAGTCATAATTAGTCATTATCCAGTCTCCTATATTTTAGGGGAGAATATTCCACTTGGAGAATATTCTCTTTCAGTTGACACTTCAGTTTGACTAGTTGAGTTGAGTTTAGATGTTGCATTGGTTTTGTCACCATGCAACATTGGGATTATCAACAACTCACTACTCTTTGTTCAGTTAGTTAATTGAAGACCANGCTCATTAGTTACTCATTTATTCTATATATATTGTAAATTATTCACTCTTTGAGTGTGGAATACGGTTAATGAGAATTCTTCCATTATTTCTATCTTGCTTCTTCTTTCTTAATTTCTCTTTGAAAATGTGTGTCGTATTTTCTAGCTAGATCTATTCTGTGCAGGTTCAACACATTTACAAAACCAACATAGCAGCACAGAAGGAAGAACAATAAATGAGAGAGAATATATTGACAGATCATCTTAAGGAAAGAACTAACAATCTAAACCAAATTGAGACAGAGTTTGGTGAAGAAGAGAAAGGACTTGAAAAATAAATAATCACATTAAAAATTTAGCTTGAAGAAGCGAAAAGAATAGAAGAAGTCATGAAGTCTCAGATAATGAAGAAAGAAGAAGAGGTGGAGAAGCTTGAAGAAGAAGTTGTCACATTGAGAAGTAAAATCGTCAAGCTCAACAAGAACGTTGAAGAGACAAAAACATCCACATCAGTTATAGAGAATGAAAAGAAGCACTCTAGGTTGCTAGAAAAGAAGAATGAAGAAAATAGAAAGAGTTATGCAGAAGTAATCAAAGGAAGGAATCATGGTCAACCAGAATCTAAGAAAACTAATGAAGATACTGTTGATGGGTCTTGAATCCCTTGATTTAATAGTGGGAGCCAAACCCGCCACTGAGGCCCAATTAGACTTTGTAGTGTTTAAAGATGGAATGGTTCTCTAGATCTTCTGATCCTGCCAAATTATCGATGGGCTTTGTGTTTTCTTGTGAAGGCTCTTCCTTCAGTTAGGACTATTCTCTTATGTATTTTCTTTTGGGTGGGACTGGTATGAGAGATGCAAGCCAGTATAAACCAACTTGACAACAAACAGGAAACTACCGGGGAAGAGGATGAGCTTGGGATAACCCGCTGCTCAAACATGTAGAGAATGATTCTATACCACAGGTCTAGTACTAATACATCAACCATGTGAGAATCCAATTATTGTCCGAGAAACTAATTATCAGAAAGAAATCACATATGTAATAAGATAATGGCTAGCAAAATATTTCATCTACCATAACCATTCTTCATATAATAACACAACGATTCATTTTCATCATTAAAGCAAAGAACATCAAAACATTGCACCAGATAACTTGACAACAAAATTAATTGCTCTTACTCATTATTGCATCATTCATGAAACATGATAGGAAATAGTTCTTCTCCAAGTCCAATCACATGCATTTGATGAAAATAGCTTGTCTTTGGTTCAGAAGGACTTCTCAATTCATAGTAGCTTCAAAATAATTCTTAGCAACTAAAAAGAAAGAGTTCTTACAACAACCATCGACCCTTCACTAATTGGTCGATGTCTTTATTTATAATATAAAGTTTAACTGAGATTAACGGCTAAGTGCAGTTTAAGCAAAACAAAAATTGCCATGTGGCATCATCTTCTAACAGTTTCTTTAACAGTCAACTTGAGATATCTCTTGAAAAGGGTGAGTTCTCTCGTATTTGAACCAACTGATAAACAATTCTTCACAAGTTTGGGCCCATGGAAATCTGTGTTGTTCCATCAAGGCCACATATATCCCTCTGATGTCCACTGCATGTGCCCGNGGTCGATGTCTTTATTTATAATATAAAGTTTAACTGAGATTAACGGCTAAGTGCAGTTTAAGCAAAACAAAAATTGCCATGTGGCATCATCTTCTAACAGTTTCTTTAACAGTCAACTTGAGATATCTCTTGAAAAGGGCGAGTTCTCTCGTATTTGAACCAACTGATAAACAATTCTTCACAAGTTTGGGCCCATGGAAATCTGTGTTGTTCCATCAAGGCCACATATATCCCTCTGATGTCCACTGCATGTGCCCGTTACTTTACTAGACTGGAGTCGAACTGCTGTAGCATGGTTCGGGCTCTGATTGGATGTTCTGCAAATCGTTTCACTTGCCCTGGTCTTGTGTCAGTCATCTTTGCAAGTTCTTCGGTCCATAGCGAATCTTGTTTGGCATGCGACTCCACTATGTCGCTCAGTTCGACAAAGTTGTCAGGGATACCGAACTCAGGGAGTCCAGTATCTTTCATTCCTTTATCAATTTTATCCCAGTGCTTATTGCATTTGATCCACTACTCTTGGATTTATCGGTGTGGGTCCCAAGACATCTTAGCCCAGTACTTGGCTAACCTCTTCATGCGATTAAGACTACTTTTTTCCACCGTTCGAATGCCATGTTCTTCCTTGTCTTGACCCTGCTGGACTACCTCAATGTACTCATGTATTTCTACCGCTTGCTGTGCCCTTTCATATTATTGCTCCATGTCCTTGCATGTCACGAGTGCCATGAGAGTGTCCTCCTGGAACTCAACTATTTTTGCAATTAACATGTGTCTGTCTTTCTTGAATTCATTGTAAAATTCTTCGAACTCACCTTTCAGGTACACATCGGTCTGTGTGGTGCTTTTATAGTATTCACCCAAATGACGCAAGTGTTCGAGCTCCTTTAGGGTGACGACTAGTTCCTTTTCGTCTCTCTTGGCTCTATCTAGGGTGGCATCTGAGAGTGCCTTTCCCACGTCGAGAATTTTAGACGTCTGGGCGTCTGCTGTGTTGATCAAGTTCTCCTCTTTAGTAACAAAGATGGAGTGATCCAACATGATCCTTCTTTTCTTTGTAGTCCTTTGAACAATGACCTTTCTCTTTTGATCATAGGAGATCACATAGATATCTGCTACCTCGTCTACTGGCTTTGGTATCTGCTGATCACCCCACGTGAGCATGTTTCCCAGGCTGCTGGTGGTGTATACTTGTTCAAGATTGGGCTCTTGAACTTCCTTACCCTGCCTCGTAGGCCTGACCTCTACTTGTCACTCGTCGGGGATTTGAGTATTGGGTAGAATAATGACGTTGGGTACAGACTCATTACTTACTTGCTTGTTGGCTGCAGAACCACTGATTTCCTTTTGCGGGGATTCTTTCTTTGGCTCCTCCGATTCGGGCTTGTCCTTCAGATCTGCTTCAGTTTGTGATGTATTGGGTCCCTTTGTTTCGAGGCCACTTTCGGCTTCTGTTTCCTTTTGTGGGACCTCCTTTGTTTGAACTTTAGGCTCCTGGGAAGGAGTCTCCTCAGGACCTTTTTCCTCTTGGACACGCACAGGGGTGTCGTGAGAGGACTCCAGGCTCTCATCATCACTATATATATTTATAAGCTTGCTCAAAGGATTAGGTGCACATGTTCCTACTGACACCTGACTTGTGTATGGTTGATTCATCTCACTTTCCGGCGGTCTTGTCAGTGATGTGGTGGATTCTGGGCCATTTGACTCGTTGATGTTACCAAGGTTTGTGAAATCAAGGTCGCCTGGCTCCATTGGTCCTTCTTCTCGGATATTATTTGGAAGCCTAGGTGTTATGATGAGGTCCAAATTATCCTGCATCCACTTCATTAGCAGTTGGGCCTGCTGCCACAAAAGTCCCCCCATCCCCTATTCAACTTGAACCTCATGGGAATCCCTGATTTGTACTGGGGATTCCTGATAAAATTCTGCTGCTCCGATAGCTTTTTGGGGGTCACCCACCGCTTCGCTCGGTTTCGATGCTATCGTCCCTTCTTGGGTCCTGAGAATTTCTTGAGCTATTTGCTCCAAGGATGTCGCTTGCCCCTCTCAACTCATGGCCTTGAACTGCGTTGTTCTAGGATCAACCATCCTTGCCGCCACCTCATTCCAGTCTTGATCATTTTCAGTGAAAATTTCATCTTCAAACTGGTCATGGGCATAAGGCCAACATGATGATACCTGTGATGCATGTTTCAGGACCAGACCTTTGGGATCGTGCTTGCGAAAATGACCAGTGTGGAATCAGAATTCCAATGGACTTATCCCTCCTTTCTTAGCATGCGTGGTGTCTTTGACCATGTAGAAGCCAATATGAAACCCATAAGGTATGAAGGCCCACTTCTTGTCCTTTACTAAAGTGGCATTATAACCTTGCAGAATGGTTTGATAGCAAATTTCCCCTAACACTAGTCGATCGGGGACATATATGGGTAACAAATGGGGTGCCCTTGTGGTGCAGAAAACCCTAATGTAGGTCTCATGCTCATCTAGATACCAATGACCTACTTTTGATATAACCTTTTTTGCTTCATCCGACAGCCTTAGAATCTCTTTCTTGAACATCAAAGAATAAATGCGTGCAATAAACTGGTCACAGATAAGAGAATAATATTTCTTGTACCTGTTTTCCCATAAGATGCTAAAATATACAAGGACCGAGAGCTTAGAGGAGTGCCAATTTAGGTTCATTCTCGAGAAAATGTTCCTGGCGCATATGACGTCCAATAGATACGAGGCCATGTAGAAGGAGAGGGTTTCTCCCTCTTTCGGTGTCTGGGCTTGTCGTATGCAAGTGCTCAGCTGTTAGGAGATGATGGCACCCCAATTGAAGCTCGTGCCTGAAATGGCTATCGTATAAGCCAGAGGCATCCAAGCCTCTGAACACCGGGAGAAATCTTTCTCCCCATGCAACCTACAGAGAAGAGCCATCATGTATATGTATGCTTCCCTTAGATTGGCCGTCGAATACCAACCAGAAGTCTGGTTCGTGAATTTTTTGTCCTCCCTCCACCACAACACCATGATTTTGCTGGTGTCATGTGCTGCATAGAAACTTACAATGAAATTAGTGTTCATCTTTTCTTCCGACTCCCTGAGCTTGTAGTAACTTTGAACCTCTGACGACAAGAAAACCTCGACGCACTCATCGTGATCATCATCAATTAAACATTTTTTTGCATCAGTGTGGTCAATGAGCCACTTTAGGAGCTCGATGCAAGGAAACACCGAAGTCCAGTTTGCCACCATGTGCAGATACGCCCTACAAATATTTGGGAGGATCGTTCTGCGGGGTATACTCAAGGGGTTCTTCCTTCTTGATTTTCTTAAACAATTCTTCCCAACAAGGGAATGCTGTTTTGGTCCCAATGTTCACCTCTGTGTCTTTGAAGGCTGGGGGCTGGATGGAGACCTTCTTGGTGGCCGTCTTAATGACGGGCACCGATTTTGGAGCGAATTCTAATTGCCTTGCAACTATTGGGGAGGATCCCTCTCCTGCTTCTAGTTCTTCCAGCTTTGACACTCTTGGGGATTTCCTGGTGGTGGGTTTCTTTGGAGGCAGTGTTCCTACAATTAAACATTCTTTTAAACACTCGTACAGAGTAGCGTTGGGTTGAAACATACGAAATGAAGCGGAAAAAAACACCATAAGACGACACATACCTGTAATGCTTGATATGATTGTTGTTTAATACTTATTGACCCTTGGAAGCCTTCTCTGGATTGTTAGCCTTGCTCTTTTGTGTGTTCTGAACTCCTTTCCACGCAGACTAGGATTATACACAATGAATTGAAAGAATATAATGGGAGAGATCCTATCAGTCATATCAATCAGTTAATACGAGTAATGAGTGTAATTCAAAACAAACTACCACCGGATCTCTGTAAATAAATTCTAACTAGTTGATGGTGGAGGCACGGAGGGAGATGCATTGTATCGGTAGGCTTAAATGGTCCCTTTTGATTTGCGTACTAAAAAGTGACTAAAGCATGATCCACAAATTAACTAACATTTTAAATGCATCGTACCTAACCTATCTAAGGGCTAAAACATCTCATCACGTCGCATCTCTCCGATGTACAGATCAGGATCGACTACTATCCTTGTGTATATTTCCATTGATATACTCCTGGTAAACACTTCCGACACTGATGGTATCAGGGATCGACAATCGCGAAAAGTTTAAGTGCATAGCTTCTTGGCGGGTTATCATCTTCGTAATTTCTCGACGACGAAAATGTTTTGGGGGTTGCCGATCGACGATATTATTCCTTTACTCACGCGATGCTTAATCTTTCATTTTTTTTCTTTTGCCGAAGCCGAACGGATCGGTCTTTGGCAATATATTTAGTGGAGTTTATTCGTGGAGACGAGAGACCTCCTTCTGCCGATGGCGGTGAAGATCGACACTAGGCTATTTTGAACTTCTCAAGTGATTTTCATCACTTTTAATCTTTCCCGATGCCGAATTACCTAAGCGTGTTGGGGAAAAATTTAGGCTGTCAATTTATTAAGTAGTTATTAATTCCCTTTTAAAGTTAAGATGATTCTTTATATGTTCAAGCATACCTTAAACAATTCAAACATGAAAACATAAAAGATAAGCACATGCAGCAGTTTCATACTGAAGTGGAAACAAACAGTGCAAAGGATCAAGTGGTACCCCAAAAGTAGAAATGGACATAGATTTTTTAGGGTGTGTTGAGTGCTCAATAGATACATCTTCAAGAAGACCATCCATGTTCAATCCACAAAGAAGCTTCAATCATGATCGTTATTAGTCAAGGAAAAAATTTAGAAGGACTACACCACAAAGAAGATCATTCACTCCCAGGTATGCAAATTTATTTTATGGTAATTGTTTTTATTGTACTAACTTTGGACATAAGGTTGAAAATTGCAGGGATTATAAAATAAATGTTCAATCAAGAAGTGCCTATGTGGTCGCACGTAACATTGAGTGTTACAAATGTCATAACTATGGACACATAGCCAGTGATTGTAGAAGCATGATTGATACTTCCATGAAAGAGAATACTGCTATAAGATATAAGAAAGTATGGATAAGAAAACAGGAAGAACAAGTGAACAAAGACCAAGTATCAGAGATTGTAATATTGGCATTAAAACAATATGAAGAAAATTCTATAGAGAAAAGGAAAGATGTCAGATACAAAAAGGTTTGGAAAATAACTAAAAGAAAGGAAGGACATGTTATTGTGACAGGTTATTTGTACAGGTTTGGTGCATGGTTGATGCACTTGTTCATGGTACAGGTTGAGGTATAGGTTGGTGCATAGTTGATGCACTTGTTTATTGTATAGGTTGATTACAAGTTGTTTGGTACAGGTTGGTGCATGGTTGATGCATGGTTCATGTTATTGGTACAAGTTATTCGATGCAGGTTGATTGGTACAAGTTTACAATAGTATATATCACAATGATATTGTGACAGTGGTTCCATCATTCTACTTATATGTCAGGGCTATTTGACAGGGCAATGATAGGTGGTTGTATCCACGTTCCAGTTGTAGCCAGAGAACATAGGGGGTTGTAGCCTCCTTCTGGTAATAGCCATAGAATTGGGGAGTTGGAGCTTCCCTCAGGTTGTAGCTTGAGAAAATAGGGGGTTGGAGCCTCCTTCTAGTTGTAGATAGAAAACAAAGGAATTTGGTGCTTCCAATAAATGTAATTCTTCAAGACTTATAAGATAAAGCATTCTGTGGTTTTCTCTCGCTTTGGGTTTCCATGTAAAACACTCGTGTACTGTGTATGTGTATGATTGTTCATTTGTTCATTGTTTATTTACTCTGCAGTTATTGGATGATAATGATACATTGATATAACACTTGGATTATATGGTTAAAAAGGATTAAATTGTTGGATTACTGAGAGGGGGGGTGATTACGGTGGGCACCAAGATAGAAACATTGATAAGGAGTATACGCATGAATGTTATCATGACTAAGTGTTGCCATCAATGTTGGTGTTGCCATCAATGCCAAAGGGGGACATTGTTAGACAGTTGGCTTAGGTTGATGGATAATTGGTTGTCATTGATGTCAACTATTGGAGAGTGATATTGTAGATTGATGTCAACCCATGGAGAAAGTTCAGTAGTGAATTCTGGTATCACAAAGGTTTGGGTAATGGACCCAAGTTTGTTTGATGTAAATATCACTCATTATTGTCTTGTCATGGTTGATAATAAGTACAAATGGGTGAAATCCAAAGTGGTCCCCTTATGGTGAAATCCCTCACGGGAAGACACTTTGCGGATTGAGTTATCCTAGAAGTATGGTTAAAGAACCCATGATTATTTGTGGAATAATGAGATGAAGTTCAACAAATTTGTTAGTGAAACTATCCTAGATGGATAGTGCTTGTCATGCCATTTTCAATGGTATGTGAAACATCACATAACTCCTCACGGTTAGAGAGTTATGGCCATGAGAAGTTGGAGAACCCAGGTTTGGGTAATGGACCCAAGTTTGTTTGATGGATAATGGTATGATTTTTGATATATTTGTAGGTAATACTATTCTATATCGATAGTACATGTCATTCCATTTCTGGTGGTATGTGGAACGTCACATAACTCCTCACAGTTTGAGAGTTATGGCCTTACGAAGTTGGAGGACCCTCATATGTCATCTAGAAGCCCCAAAAGGTCAAAGTAGTCAAAGTGGTTCAAGAGATTGTGCTTTTAGGCATTGTAGTGAAAGATGAATCCACAGATAGAAATAAAGAAGTCAGAGCTCAGAGAGATAGTGAATCTACCAATGAAGATGATGATGAATACACAACAGAGCAGGAATTGTTCTGAGCCATCCGACTTAGAGACTCCCAAGTAATATAAACATTAGACAGGGGGATTCTATGTGATAGCTGTGATAGACCAAAGAACCATCCTTCAAGCAACTTGTAGAGTTTGAGAAGACATATTCAGAGCAATCAGTTAGCAGAAGTACTGTTTGATAGATTAATCAAGACTTCATGATAGTATAGTGATAAATGAGTCAAGATTATGGACAGTTGTGGAAGTAGAGTTTTGGATAGTACATATAGAGATGAATTCGTAAGAACACTTAGCAGGTTTTGACAGATATATGATAGTGGACGAGAGCATGGATTCATAGATTGGTATTAGAGGAGGTTCCTTTAGGAAATAGTTTAACCACTGGAAGGAGATCATGGATTATTTTGAGAATGGAGTACTAATGTTTAATGGTCATAATGGTTTTAAGTATTAGATGTGGAGCATAAGGACAAAAGTATTTTTACAGGCACAAGGACATTATATTTGGCTATCAGTTGTTACAGGATATCATAGTTCAAAAAGGGCAAAGACTGCAGCAAAGAAGGAATTGAGGAAGAATAACAAAATAGCAATGGATTTCATCTGGGAAGGATTACCTAATCCGGTAAGAGAAAAGGTTGGTAAATGTTCATAAACAATAGAACTTTGGGATAAGTTACATGACATATATTATTCACCCATCACAGATTCAGAAAATGTCAAAGAAGATGTAGATACAAATCAAGAAGAATTATGTTCACCATGTCAAGCAGATTCAGAAGATGAAGAGTTCATCATCACAAGAGGTATGTTGTTTTGTTTTAATTGTGAAAAACGTGGACATCTTGAAATAGAATGCCATGAAGGAAATAAAAAAGAAAAACTAATTGAAAAGGAAGACAATTATAAAGAAGAATTGATTAGTTCTTTTGATGAACTAAGAGAAGAAAACAATTCACTCAAGAAAGAATTGATGAAACAAAAGGAAAGTGTTCACATTTTTGAAGAAGCCCAATAGGTCATCGAGAACTTAAGAACTCAGCTAGAAGAAGCTAGAACTAATGTTTAATGGTTAGAATGGTTTTAAGTATTAGATGTGGAGCATAAGGATGAAAGTATTTTTACAGGCACAAGGACATTATATTTGGCTATCAATTGTTACAAGATATGATAGTTCAAAAAGGGCAAAGAATACAATGAAGAAGGAATTGAGGAAGAATAACAAAATAGCAATGGATTTCATCTGGGAAGGATTACCTAATCTGGTAAGAGAAAAGGCTGGTAAATGTTCATCAACAAAAGAATTTTGGGATAAGTTACATGACATATATTCTTCACCCATCACAGATTCAGAAAATGTCAAAGAAGATGCAGATACAAATCAAGAAGAATTATGTTCACCATGTCAAGCAGATTCAGAAGATGAAGAGTACATCATCACAAGAGGTATGTTGTTTTGTTTTAATTGTGAAAAATGTGGACATCTTGAAATAAAATGCCATGAAGGAAATGAGAAAGAAAAACTAATTGAAAAGGAAGACAATTATAAAGAAGAATTGATTAGTTCTTTAGATGAGCTAAGAGAAGAAAACAATTCACTCAAGAAAGAATTGATGAAACAAAAGGAAAGTGTTCACATTTTGAAGAAGCCCAACAAGTCATCGAGAACTTAAGAACTCAGCTAGAAGAAGTCAGAAAGATCGAAGAAAATCTTGAATATCAAAAGCAATGTTTGGAAACCAACATAGCAGCACAGAAGGAAGAATCATAAATGAGAGAGAAGATATTGACAGATCATCATAAGAAAAAACTAACGATCTAAACTAGTTTGAGGCAGAGTTTGGTCAAGAAGAGAAAGGACTTGAAGAAGAAATAATCACATTAAAAATTCATCTTGAAGAAGTGAAAAGAACAGAAGAAGTCATGAAGTCTCAGATATTGAAGAAAGAAGAAGAGGTGGAGAAGCTTGAAGAAGAAGTTGTCACATTGAGAAGTAAAATTGTCAAGCTCAACAAGAACGTTGAAGAGAGAAAAACATCCAAATTAGTTATAGAGAATGAAGAGAAGCACTCTAGGTTGGTAGAAAATAAGAATGAGGAAAATAAAAAGAGTTATGCAGAAGTACTCAAAGGAAGGAATCATGGTCAACCAGAATCTAAGAAAACTATTGATGATACATCTTCAAGAAGACCATCCATGTTCAAGCCACATAGAAGCTTCAATCAGGATCATGATCAGTCAAGGCAAAAATTTAGAAGGACTACACCACAAAGAAGATCATTCACTCCCAGGTATGCAAATTTATTTTATGGAAATTATTTTTATTGTACTAACTTTGGACATAAGGTTGCAGATTGCAGGGATTATAAAAGAAATGTTCAAGCAATAAGTGCCTATGTGGTCACACATAACATTGAGTGTTACAAATGTCATAACTATGGACACATAGCCAGTGATTTTATAAGCATGATCGATACTTCCATGAAAGAGAATACTGATATAAGATATAAGAAAGTATGGATAAGAAAACATGAAGAACAGGTGAACAAAGACCAGGTACCAGAGATTGCAAGATTGACAATAAAACGAGATGAAGAAAATTCTAGAGAGAAAAGGAAAGAAGCCAGATACAAAAAGGTTTGGAAAATAACTGAAAGAAAGGAAGGATGGGTTGTTGTGATAGGTTATTTGTACAGGTTTGGTGCATGGTTGATGCACTTGTTCATGGTACAGGTTGAGGTATAGGTTGGTGCATAGTTGATGCACTTGTTTATGGTATCGGTAGATCACAGGTTGTTTGGTATAGGTTGGTGCATAGTTGATGCACTTGTTTATGGTATCGGTAGATCACAGGTTGTTTGGTATAGGTTGGTGCATGGTTGATGCATGGTTCAGGTTATTGGTACATGTTATTTGGTGCAGGTTGATTGGTATAGGTTTACAACAATATATCTCACAGTGATAGTGTGATACTGGTTCCATCATTCTAATTATACGTCAGGGCGGTTGGATGGGGCAAGGACAGGTGGTTGTAGCCACCTTTTGGTTGTAGCCAGAGAACATAGGGGGTTGTAGCCTCTTTTTTGTAGTATCTAGAGAATTGGGGAGTTGGAGCTTCCCTCAAGTTGTAGCCTGAGAAACTAGGGGGTTGGAGCCTCCTTCCAGTTGTAGCTATAAAGCAAAGGAAGTTGGTGCTT
>JASDQU010101864.1:274634-297968 GCA_032191745.1 Picea mariana
AGAAACATTGATAAAGAGTATAAGCATGAATGCTATCATGAATAAGTGTTGCCATCAATGCCAAAGGGGGACATTGTCAGACAATTGGATTAGGTTGATCGATAGTTGGTATGGATTGTTGGTTGTCATCGATGTCAACTATTGGAGAGTGATATTGTAGATTGATTTCAACCCTTAGTGATTGATGTCAACCCGTGGAGAAATTCCGGTAGCGAATTCTGGTATCACAAAGGTTTGGGTAATGGACCCAAGTTTTTTTGATGTAAAGATGACTCATTATTGTCTTGTCATGGTTGATAATAAGTACAAATGGATGCACTCCAAAGTGGTCCCCTTATGGTGAAAGCCCTCCCGGGAAGACGCTTTGTGGATTGAGTTATCCAAGAAGTATGGTTAGAGAAACCATGCTTATTTGTGGAATAATAAGATGAAGTTCATTGAATTTGTCAGTGAAACTATCCTAGATGGATAATGATTGTCATGCCATTTCCGGTGGTATGTCAAACGTCACATAACTCCTCACGGTTAGAGAGTTATGGCCATGAGAAGTTGGAGAAACCAAGTTTGGGTAATGAACCCAAGTTTGTTTGATGGATAATGGTATGAGTTTTGATATATTTGTAGGTAATACTATTCTATATGGATAGTACATGTCATTCCATTTCTGGTGGTATGTGGAACGTCACATAACTCCTCACAGTTTGAGATTTATGGCCTTACNAAGTTGGAGGACCCTCATATGTCATCTAGAAGCCCCAAAAGGTCAAAGTAGTCAAAGTGGTTCAAGAGATTGTACTTTTAGGCATTGTAGTGAAAGATGAATCCATAGATAGAAAGAAAGAAGTTAGAGCTGGGAGAGATAATGAATCTAGCAATGAATATCATGATGAATCTAGCAGTGAAGATGATGATGAATATAAATCAGAGCATGAATTGTTCTGAGCCATCCGACTTAGAGACTCCCAAGTAATATGAATATTAGACAGGGGGAGTCTATGTGATAGTTGTGACAGACCAAAGAACCATCCTTCAAGCAGCTTGCATATTTTGAGAAGACAGATTCATAGCAATCAGTTAGTAGAAGTACATTTTGATATATTAATCAAGACTTCATGATAGTATAATGATAAATGGGTCAACATTATGGACAATTGCACAAGTAGAGTCTTCGACAGTATGGACAGAGATGGATTCGTAAGAACACTTAGCAAGTTTGGATAGATATATGATAGTGGATGAGAGCATGGATTCATAGATTGGTATCAGAGGAGGTTCCTTCAGGAAACAGTTTAATCACTGGAAGGAGATCATGGATTATTATGAGAATGGAGTACCAATGTTTAATGGTCAGAATGGTTTTAAGTATGAGATGTGGAGCATAAGGACGAAAGTATTTTTATAGGCACAAGGACATTATATTTGGTTATAAGTTGTTACAGGATATGGTAGTTCAAAAAGGGCAAAGACTGCAGCCAAGAAGGAATTGAGGAAGAATAACAAAATAGCAATGTATTTCATCTGGGAAGGATTACCTAATCCAGTAAGAGAAAAGGTTGGTAAATATTCAAAGAAGAAGGAACATTATCATAATGGATGATAATTACATAGGAAATGGCTTGAACAATGTTAATGGATTCCAAATTGACAGATATTTTTTGGACACATGCAACATACATTAGTTCACATTCAAAACAAAGTAATGCTCAGAAACAACAATGACAAAACTCCCTACGAACTATGGAAAGGAAGCGCAAACAACAACCTCTACATCAAGGTAACTCAAGGTAATATTTTATTAATTGAAATTTATGTTGATGATATTGTTTTGGGAGTATTAATGACAGGTTAAGCTAGAAATTTGCAAAGGATATGCAGAATGAATTTTTAATGTCATTACTTGGAGGACTATCCTTCTTTTTGTGTCTTCATATATGTCAAAGAAACCAAGGAATTTTTATTTCTCAAACTAAGTATATCAAAGAATTCTAAAGAGGTTCGTAATGGAAGATATCAAACCAATTACCACTCCTATGCAAACCAGTTGCAAGTTGAGCAAAGATTATGATTCAAAGTCTACAAACCGGAGGCAATATAGTTCAATGATTGGTAGCTTACTATATGTCACAACATCCAGTCCAGATGTAATGCAGGCAATTGGACAGGTAGCACGATTTCAAGCAGCAACAAAGAAATCACATGTATTAGCAGTGAAGAGGATTTTCAAATATCTCAAAGAAACATAAGAGTTTGGATTATGGTATTCAAAAGGAAAGGATCTATCATTTATTTCCTACACAGATGCAGATTGGGCAGGTTGCATTGATGACCGATGAAGCACCAATGGATCAACGTTCTACTTGGGTGAGTGTTTAGTATCATGTCTAAGCAATAAACAATCATTAGTATCTCTATCTACAGTCGAGACAAAGTATATTGCAACAACAACATGTTGTACACAGGTTCTTTGGATGAAACAAACTTTGATATATATACAGATTGAGTCTGATGAGCCCATTCCAATCTATTGTGATAATACAAGCGCCATCCGTATCTCAAAAAATCTGGTGATGGACTCCAATATGAAGCACATTCTAATCAAGTATCACTTTCTACGGGAACGAGTTGCAGAGAAGAACATCAGAGTTGAATATGTGGGAACAAAAGAACAAGTGGCATACATCTTTACAAAACCGCTTCCATGGGAAGCACTTGACTATCTTCGCTAGAGACTAGGAGTAATTTATACTCCAAAATTAACACTTTTGAATGCTTATCTTATATGTCTTAGATGTACATGAGGAAGCACCATAAATAGGACAAATGGGGAAATATTTATCAGAAGCAAAGGTAAATGCTTGGAGAGAAAGCATAGAGGCATCTTTCCAAGGGGAGCGATTGTCACAAGGGAAGAATGAGCGATATGAATTCAGAGTGATACCCTTTGTCAAAGGAGGATATATTATTCATATGAAGGGAAATAGAGTAATTAGAGGATTATAAACACAAAGAAAAATCAAAGGCATGTAGACAGGGGGAGCAACCCCAAGGAGAGTTCAGTAAGGGGGAGCAGCCCCAAAGGGAGATACTCTTTTGCATTTATGTCGAAGGGGGAGAGATAGAAACACTGATAAAGACAATAAACATGAATGTTATCATGACTAAGTGTTGCTATCAATGTTGGTGTTGCCATCAATGCCAAAGGGGGAGATTGTCAGACAATTGGCTTAGGTTGATATATAGTTGGTATGGATTGTTGGTTGTCATTGATGTCAACTATTGGGGATTGATATTGTAGATTGATTTCAACCCTTAGTGATTGATGTCAACCTGTGGAGAAAGTCCGGTAGTGAATTCCGGTATCCCAAAGGTTTGGGTAATGGACCCAGGTTTGTTTGATGTAAAGATGACTCATTATTGTCTTGTCATGGTTGATAATAAGTACAAATGGATGAAATCCAAAGTGGTCCCCTTATGGTGAAAGCCCTCATGGGAAGACACTTTGTAAATTGAGTTATCCTAGTAGTATGGTTAGAGAAACCATGCTTATTTGTAGAACAATGAGATGCAATTCAATGAATTTGTCAATGAATCTATCCTAGATGGATAATGCTTGTCATGCCATTTCCGGTGGTATGTCGAACATCACATAACAACTCACAGTTAGAGAGTTATGGCCATGAGAAGTTGGAGAACCCAAGTTTGGGTAATGGATCCAAGTTTGTTTGATGGATAATGGTATGCATTTTGATATATTTGCAGGTAATACTATTTTATATGGATAGTACATGCCATTCAATTTCTGGTGGTATGTGGAACGTCACATAACTCCTCACGGTTTGAGAGTTATGGCCTTACATAGTTTGAGGACCCTCATATGTCATCTAGAAGCCTCAAAAGGTCAAAGTAGTCAAAGTGGTTCAAGAGATTGTACTTTTAGGCATTGTAGTGAAAGATGAATCCATAGATAGAAAGAAAGAAGTCAGAGCTGAGAGAGATAATGAATCTACCAATGAAGATGATGATGAATATACCAATGAAGATGATGATGAATACACATTAGAGCAGGAATTGTTCCGAGCCATCCGGCTTAGAGACTCCCAAGTAGTATGAATATTAGACATAGGGAGTCTATGCGATAGTTGTGATAGACCAAGGAGCCATCCTTCGAGCATCTTTCATAGTTTGAGAAGATAGATTTAGAGCAATCAATTAGCAGAAGTACAGTTTGATAGATTAATCAAGACTTCATGATAGTATAGTGATAAATGGGTCAGCATTATGGACAATTGCTCAAGTAGAGTCTTGGAAAGTATGGACAAAGATGGATTCATAAGAACACTTAGTAGGTTTGGACATATATATGATATTGGATGAGAGTATGGATTCATATATTGGTATCAGAGGAGGTTCCTTCAGGAAACAATTTAACCACTGGAAGGAGATCATGGATTATTCTGAGAATGGAGTACCAATGTTTAATGGCCAGAATGATTTTAAGTATGAGATGTGGATCATCAAGACGAAAGTGTTTTTACAGGCACAAGGAAATTATATTTGGCTATCAATTGTTACAGGATATGACAGTTCAAAAAGGGAAAAGACTGCAGCCAAGAAGAAATTGAGGAAGAATAACAAAATAGCAATGGATTTCATTTTGGAAGGATTACCTAATCCGGTAAGAGAAAAGGTTGGTAAATGTTCACCAGCAAAAGAACTTTGGGATAAGTTACATGACATATATTCTTCACCCATCACAGATTCAGAAAATGTCAAAGAATATGCAGATACAAATCAAGAAGAATTATGTTCACCATGTCAAGTAGATTCAAAATATGAAGAGTATATAATCACCAGAGGCATGTTGTTTTTTTTAATTGTGAAAAACGTGGACTTCTTGAAATAGAATGCCATGAAGGAAATGAGAAAGAAAAACTAATTGAAAAGGAAGACAATTATAAAGAAGAATTGATTAGTTCTTTAGATGAGCTAAGAGAAGAAAACAATTCACTCAAGAAAGAATTGATGAAACAAAAGGAAATTGTTCACATTTTTAAAGAAGCCCAACAGGTCATCGAGAACTTAAGAACTCAGCTAGAAGAAGCCAGAAAGATCGAAGAAAATCTTGAATATCAAAAGCAGTGTTTGGAAACCAACATAGAAACACAGAAGGAAGAAGTAGAAATAAGAGAGAAGATATTGACATATCATCATAAGGAAAGAACTAACGATCTAAACCATCTTGAGGCAGAGTTTGGTCAAGAAGAGAAAGGACTTGAAGAAGAAATAATCACATTAAAAATTCAGCTTGAAGAAGTGAAAAGAATAGAAGAAGTCATGAAGTCTCAGATAATGAAGAAAGAAGAAGAGGTGGAGAATCTTGAAGAAGAAGTTGTCACATTGAGAAGTAAAATTGTCAAGCTCAACACGAACATTGAAGAGATAGAAACATACACATCAGTTATAGAGAATGAAGAGAAACACTCTAGGTTGCTAGAAAGGAAGAATGAAGAAAATAGAAAGATTTATGCAGAAGTACTCAAAGGAAGGAATCATGGTCAATCAGAATCTAAGAAAACTATTGAAGATACATCTTCAAGAAGACCCTCCATGTTCAAGCCACAAAGAAGCT
Organism: Picea mariana; assembly: GCA_032191745.1. Lineage (NCBI taxonomy): Eukaryota > Viridiplantae > Streptophyta > Pinopsida > Pinales > Pinaceae > Picea > Picea mariana. The sequence goes on from JASDQU010101864.1 coordinate 280,264, forward strand.
TCAATCATGATGATGATCAATCAAGGCAAAAATTTAGAAGGACTACACCACAAAGAAGATCATTCACTCCCAGGTATGCAAATTTATTTTATGGTAATTATTTTTATTGTACTAACTTTGGACACAAGGTTGCATAGTGTAGGGATTATAAAAGAAATGTTCAAGAAAGAAGTGTCTATGTGGTCGCACATAACATTGAGTGTTACAAATGTCATAACTATGGATACATAGCCAATGATTGTAGAAGCATGATTGATACTTCCATGAAAGAGAATATTGATATCAGATATAAGAAATTATGGATAAGAAAACATGAAGAACAGGTGAACAAATACCAGGTACCAGAGATCACAAGATTGGCAATAAAACGAGATGAAGTAAATTCTATAGAGAAAAGGAAAGATGTCAGATACAGAAAGGTTTGGAAAATAACTAAAAGAAAGGAAGGACATGTTGTTGTGACAGGTTATTTGTACAGGTTTGGTGCATGGTTGATGCACTTGTTCATTGTACATGTTGAGGTACATGTTGGTGCATATTTGATGCACTTGATTATGGTACAGGTTGATTACAGGTTGGTGCATGGTTGATGCATGGTTTAGGTTATTGGCACATGTTATTTGGTACAGGTTGATTGGTACAGGTTTACAACAATATATCTCACAGTGATAGTGTGACAATGGTTCCATCATTCTACTTATACGTCAGGGCGGTTGGATGGGGCAAGGAAAGGTGGTAGTAGCCACCTTTCGGTTGTAGCCAAAGAACATAGTGGGTTGTATCCTCCTTCTAGTTGTAGCCAGAGAATTGGGGAGTTGGAGCTTCCCTTAGGTTGTAGCCCGAGAAACTAGGGATTTGGAGCCTCCTTCCAACTGTCGCTGGAAAACAAAGGAAGTTGGTGCTTTCAATGAATGTAATTCTTCAAGACATATAAGATAAAGCATTTCATGGTTTTCTCCCGCTTTGGGTTTCCACGTAAAACACTGTACTGTGTATGTGTATGATTGTTCATTTGTTCATTGTTTATTTAATCTGCACTTGTTGGATGATAATGATACATTTATATAAAATTTGGATTATATGGTTAAAAAGGATTAAATTTCTCTATTACTGATTCACTCCCCATCTTAGTAATCCAACAACTGCCATACCTTTTTGAGTACACACGAACATTAAAATTAATGCTATAATTTAAAATTCATTAGTCATGATTTTATTTTCTAGGGTGCACAAACTAGCTTAGGATTTAGTGCCTTGGAATAAGATTTTGTGAGTAAACTTCTCCAAGGCTATTAAATCAACATATGTGTTTGACTAAGGGAGTGGAGAAATCCATTGTATAATCGGTAAAATCAGGAGGCTCCTCTTACACCGGAGTTAATCACAAGGTCATGCGAGGTTGGTTGAAGGGATATCCCCTCGATACCTTCTTAGCGTCATAGATATCTCTGGGGATCTATTCATATATGAGGATATTGTTAGTGCCCTTACCTCCATGAGAGGCAGTGCTTTCAAGGTTTTGGGCTTTACTACCCTACCCATACGGTGGACCTGACTTACGACTGCTCGCCTGTGCATTGGTTATACATTGGTTGCTTAGTTGCTTGACTTAGGTGCCACATAGGTTACTTTTAGGGGTTATTTTGCGCTTACCCTAGGTCATATAAGGGTCAGACACCACACAACCTTTATGGAGGATTACCTCTTCGGGGTGATCTGACCGACTGGTTGTTAAGCCCATGAGGGCCCTTATAACTGATTCTGTTACCTCCGATATTTAGCAGGGAGTCTCAGGCCCCTCTTTGGAAAGACATACCTTCTTTAGGGAGGGAGGCCCCTTTCATCCACTTTACCCCATTTGTGTGCATATTGGCCGTTTGAGTTTTGGTGTGCTCTTTGACTACTAGTTGGCCTTAGGAGTTTATACTGAGTTTTCATTGTCATGGATAGTGGAGTTCCTTTGGCTCCCTCATTTACCGCTACCCCCCTCATGATGTTCACTCATTTCATGGGGATGAATTCGTCCACTTTTCATAATGGTATGCAGAATTATGATGCTCAGTCTATGCCTTGGGTCTCTAATCATTTTCTTGTTGATATGCCAAATGTCCCTTCACCCTTCCCATCCTCCCCCTAGCCCACTTATATGAATCCTAGCATTGGATTTGGGGGCACCACAGTCCCGCCACCTACATATTCATTTGATATGAGTCATATATGTCAACCACCTCCCACTTTGGGAGGTTGGAACCTCCCCTCTTATGGATCCAGTCCTAGTTATGTTATTTCAGGAGCCAGTACTCAAATGGGTGCTTATTATACTTATTACACCCCATCTGTGTATTCTTCATCCACCATGCTGGTTCCTTCGAACACTTTTCCCATGGTGGGTCCATATATAGCCCCAGGTATTTCCTACAGGGAGAATCAATTTTACGGTTCAGGCTACCCTCTTCATGGAACCCCTTCACATGGGGGAAACATATATCCTCACTTGAATAATCCTTATCATACCTTCATCTCTTCGTAGACTTTAGTGATGATTCCCATACAAACCTCTTTGGATCAGTTAGACAAAGGATACTACCTTTCCTAATAGGGACAAGGGGTAAACTAGGACCCTTCTTAGCCTGCAATGTTTCAAAGCCAATATTTCCCTAGATCTTGGTATCAAATGCCATAACCCACTGCCAATCCAGTCATTGTYAGTCATACTGGAGCCCCATCACCAACCTCTACCAGTCACAATAGAGATGGGTCAACAACCTCTGCAATTCATGTTGAAAACCCGCAAGCAGCCGCTGCTAGTCATGCTGGGGGAATCACTCTAGTCTCCACGAGTCATATTGACGTCACATCTCCAACCTCTATACATAATGTGGGAGATGAATCTCTCGCCTCTGCCAATCATGTTGAGAGCATGTCACCAACCATTGTGAATGACGCTGGGGGCATTGAGAAGCCCAAATGTATCAGACGTAAGCCTTAATTCCTTTGCAGGATTTGCAAAGGAAATCACCTTACTCGTTTGTGTCCTGTTACTGCTGGGACACCAAAAGCGTGGGGCTCACCTAAGGTCCCTTCGGATTCTGAGGCATTTGTGGTTTCCCCACATCCTGTTTCTCCGTTGAATGACACGATAATCATGCCGATGCAATCCTCTCCTAACCATACCCTTGTTATCGAGAGTGATGTGTCCCTATCCCTGTTATCACACATCCTCTTCAACCTAGAATTTAAGAAGTGGTCGTACCAGTGAAATCTCTGGTCAATCCAACTCTCCTTTTGGAAGCAGATGTGTCCTTCAACCATGTTGTCAACATTCCTGATACTGCACCTTATGAACAAGAGAGAGTTTTACTTTCCCTGAGTACTCTCCCTTCAACTCTTGGAGAAGTTCCCTTCGATTGGGATGGTCTTGTGGGCTATACAATGCCTCCTCCTATGTCCTTTCCAGTAAGAGACATTATTCGATATATCACGGAGACGATAACCTCTGCTAGCACTTTATCCTCCTTGACTTGGATAGCTTTAGGTTTTCCCAAGCTTATGTCGGCTATTCGTAAGATACTGACATTCCACAGAAGTCCAGCACGGGAGCCTTGGCCTCCCCCGTGACTTGCCACTTAGAAACTCCCAACTGAGTCTGATTTAAGCTCTTTTCTGATTCGTCTAAAAAGTGAAAAGATTGCCGAGTGAATTTTTCCCTTTCACACTCATTAAATGGACTTGAAAGGTTGTGAGTCTTATTTAAGCTCTTTTTCGACTCATTTTCAAAAAGTGAAAAGATTGTTGAGTGAACTTGTCTCTTTCACACTCGTAAATTGGATTTGAAAGGACATATATTTGGTACAAGTTTATCCCTTTTTCACACCAAGTAGACTAAAATCATGAAAAATGACATTTTTTGGCGTTAAGTTGTGATTTCATCTCATGATTTTGCTTGCAATATTGAGCCTATAACCGATTCTTTCTTTGCATTATAAACCATTTGCCTCATCAGTTTTTCATCTTCAACCAAGTAGAGCCTCATTTATATCCTTCAAAATTTGACACCCTATACCCAGGAGGGAACATTCCCCCAAGTGTCCATCTCCCGCATGCATCTCCTTGCATTGAGCATAGGTATGTTCCACTGCTGGAACTAGTTTTTCTTACTTGTGACACTCGTTTCCTCTTCTGTATCATAACATTCATTTGACTATGAAAAAACAAAAAAAGACGGGCGAGAAGGGAGTATTATCTTATATTGGCAACAATCATGTCTCCTCTGAACAAAGCACAAATTTATTGAGTCTGTCATCATAATTTTGGGTTTAGCATGGCCTTACGAAGCTGAGCTCGTTACAAAGAGTTTTTCTCCATCGACTGGTTATTCTTCTATTCCCTATGGAGAATTTCATTGATGCCTCCTGTATCTCATGGTTTCATCATTGAGTCTATGCTGTTGGAGTCTTCCATACGTCTCATGCTCTTGTTCAAAGGAAGTCTATCAACCCGTGTCGACCATTTCTTAGAACTCTTGACTTTGAATGTCGGCCATACCCTTAGTTTGTCTCATAATCACATGATGTTGTAGTCCTATCATGCACTCTGGTCCTACTTTCATCATTGGTAGGTAACCTTGAACCCAACAATTGACATTTCATCATTGGTCGTTTATTGGGTGGTTTCCCTTGTGTTCAACGACAAGACGTCTATTCACACATTGGGATTTGTGCAATGTCTTGGATTCCATTAGCCTTTTTGGTGGTTTCCTCACCTTTGTTAGCATTTTTCCTCATTAGCTGCTATTCAAAGGGTCTTTTTTGTGTACTGATTACACTTGGCACACATGAAAGACGCACATGGTCGTTGGTTCATGAACATGTTCTTTGTCTGATTTCCTCCAAATCATGAAACTCCTGCTTTGTACCTCAGGATGAATGATGAGAGATGCTTTAATGCTCTCCTTTGAGCGGGTCTCCTTCCATCAAATTCAGCTCATCTATTCTCGAAACGAGACCTAGAGTCCCATGAGTACCTTGAGGATTTCAGTCATTAGTGGCAGGTTCTCTCGCCATCGACAGTTGGGAATACATCAATGTTTCCTGATTTATGGATTCTTCAAGTGTTCAACCCTGACTCCTTTATTCACACTTGTAAGAATGTACTTGATGCTTTGATACCTTCTTTCATCATCGGTAGGTTGTCTCGTGTTTGTTAACAGTATACCTCAATGACTGGTAATCAAACAATGTCTCATTGTGTTTGACCTCAACTCCTTTATTCACATGATGTAGAATTGCATCTTTGGTGGATTTTTTAGAAGACTTGAAGACATCAGTATGTGGCCACAACTTTCCTGATTTGTTGCTTCCTTTTCATTGGACCAGTACCTATATGACTTTAGTGATCATGGGAGATCAGATTGCACTCCATGGTATACATATATCTTCAGATTGATTTTGAGAGTGGTTCTACTAGGCCTTGTTCATGACTATGATAGCCTATGGCATGTAACTGCACTTGTATTTGCCTATTCATGGCCACATATAGTTGTTTGGTATATTTTCACATGGATCTGCAGTGTAATTCAAATTGGCAGCCATGTATGCAAAGTCAGTACAACATGTAATGAGAAACTATTTCTTCCAACCGGTTCCCCATCACTGCACTTATAGGTTTTTATAATGTATTTAGGCTATCACAGATACCCCTCTGACCTCACAGATTAGGGGGCATCTATTATAGCAAGATTTTCCTAAACCTATGCAATCTTGCATAGAAGGACTTTTTCCATTTCCCTATGCAGACTTTTCATCCCTTTTTTGCAAATCCCAGAGCTAAAAAATACATTTGTTTTCCACATGTACGCACCTTGCATACTATACAACATGCGTATATGTAGGTTGCACCACTAAATCTCATGTACATCGGTATTTGTGCCCAAAAATAAAAAATGGTGTCAATTTTCCATGCCACGATAGGAGATCAATGATCCTTGGCTTTCCATATAATGGAAACATTTCGACTCGGCCCTTCAGTTCCATTTGAAGGCTATAAATGGGCCAATTCCAAGCTATGGAAAAGAGGAGAAATAATTCAACTTTGAGAGAAAAGTTAATTTGGAGAAATTATTCACTTCATATTGAGTCTTCATCCCTTTGTCCTTTAAGTCTGAACACAATGTTCAACCTCCAAGCTCTTCCCTTATTGATTGAGAACTTCATTGTCTCTCTTCTATGAGCTTGCCTTTGATGGAGGATTGAAGTGGTGGAGGCCCAACTGGAAGGAACTTAGTTTCTCGGTTCCAAACCATGCCGACATGGAAGTCTGTAACTTTTTCACTTCTGCTGATCATATATTAATAGAAATACTCTTTTCCCGTCCAATTGATATATTGCAAATATTTGAATTATTATTCCATGGGCGTATTTGTTATGTATATTAATGGATTATTCTATTGAATGTGTTAACATCATATATTATTACCATATGCTTTCTTTGCTTGGTTGTTGAGGACTAGTTGCATGTATATTTCTTTGGGTCAAGTGCTTAATGATGGAATTCATCGAACGTTTGGACGAGGTAGGCCTCTTATCTTGTCTTTCTAGCATATTTGTTTATATAACATACTTGAGAATAGAGTTAATTTTTGTAGTCATTTCCATCTGTTGTGGTTTTCCCTAGCCATAGAGAGATTTTTCTCATAACACTGAGCATGTAGAAAATCGGGTATGATTTACGATGTACAAATTTATGTGACAATAGGTAGGAGTCCATTTTGGCATACCATGCCCTCGGAACCTGCTTGAGGCCATATAAAGACTTCTTTAGTCGACAGACCAAAGATGAGTTCTGCATAAATCCCCGGGGATGATCCATATAGATCTACTTAGAGAGATCACTGTGAAGAAATGAATTCTTCATGTCCATATTATGGAATTCCCATCCCTTGGCTGCTGCAATGGCAAGTGCCAATCGTATGGAATCCATCTTCACTACTAGAGTGAAGGTCTCATCATAGTCAATGCCATGCACCTACTGAAAGCCTTTGACAACAAGCCTAGATTTGTATATGCTAATCTATCCATCGACTGCACTCTTGGTCCTGTAGACCCATCTGCATCTGACAAGTTTCCTCCCAGAAGGAAGGGGAACTAGATCCTAAGTTTGGTTCTTAAGGAGGGAGTTTTACTCCTCCTGCATGACGGTTTCCCAAAAGGGATTTCCAGTAGCCTCGCCATAAGAAAATGAATCTGAAGACTGAACCAAGAAAATATGCCTGGAGGGAAATGGTTCAATGGCAGTGAGTGCAATAAGAGGCTCCTTGAAATCAGATTGAGTCCTCCTACTATTGGCTGGATCACCAACGAGATCCCTTGCATCTTGAAGAGTAGTCTATGCCCACTTGGGCCTCTGCTTTGGCTCTGCAACTACATCTGGATGCTCTGACTCTACATATGAGTGTACTGACTTTATATATGAATCATTAGAGTCCTCTGAATTAGAACTCTCATATGAAGAAGAGTCATCATGTGCATGCTCATCATCTCAGACAGGTGGAAGAATGAAGGTGTCTGCATGCAGCTGCTGAGGTACATGCGATATAATTTCCTCAAATTGGACACTTTGCTCAATGATAAGTCGGTTTGAGGAAAGATCAATAAGTATATATCCCTTCACACTGTCTAGGTATCCAACAAAAATACACTCAGTTCCTTGTGGATCAAGTGCCTTCCTCTTTTCAGAGGGAATCCAAGCCCATGCACGTGAACTGAAAATACGAAAGTGGGTCACTTCCGGTTTGAGGCCACTCCAATCCTCGTAGGGGGTCTTATCCTTGACAGATATATAGGGATATATTTTTTGGATGTATGTTGCACAATTAAATGCTTCAGCCCATATTATCTGTGGTAGTGACTTTTCATGCATCATGCAAGATGCCATCTCCTTTAGAGATCTATTTTTCTGCTCAACAACTCCGTTTTGCTGCGGAGTGTAGGGAACTATGTGCTGCAATTGAATCCCTTCCTCATAGGAAATATTATGGATTTCATGATTGACATACTCTCTCCTGTTATCAGTTCGGAGGACTTTGATTTTCTTTCCAGACTGTGTCTCAACCAGGGCTTTGAAATATTTGAGGTGTTGAAAGACCTCATATTTTTGCCTGAGAAAGTAAATCCATGTAAAATGTCAGAAATAATCAACAAAAATGAGAAAAAACCTTGCTTTGCTGATAGATGGATGTGGAAAAGGACCTATAAAGTCACTATCAAATCTAAAGGCACAAAATCTCTTTGAGACTTTCCTTTGTCGAATTTCTCTTGATGGTGTTTTCCAAGAACACATCTGTCACATACTCCCTTGGAGAAATGGATGTATGGTAGACCATCAACCAATATTTTCTTGCTAAGCTGTTTCATATATATGAAATTCAAATGTCCAAACCTTTCGTGCCATATCCTACTACTTTCATCAACATGGGTAAGGAGTAAAGAAGAGTTTGGTTCAATATTCAAAAAATGTATACAATCTAGATTGATGATTTACCTCACCGATAGAAACCCTGGATTTGGTTTTCATATCATAGATGTCCACGACATTTGGTGTGAATATGAATTTCTTTTTGGTGCCAAAATTGATCATCTAATACACAGAGATAAGATCGACTGAAAGTTTGGGAAGGTGCAACACATTCTCGAAGCTTCCATTGGTGAGTTCAATCCTTCCTTCGCCAGTGACTTCGACTGAAGAGTTGCCCCCTATCAGAATAGGAGGAATTTTACATGCATCCAATAAAGAATATAATTCTTTTGAGGCATCCATGTGATGTGATGCTCCTGAATCTACGATCCAAGCATCAAGAGAGGATTTGATGGCAATCAAGGCATGGCTAGAATTGCCTTTCTTAGGATTCTGATGTTTTGGCTTCTTCTTCTTGGCACCCTCAGGGATGCGATCTCCAAGGTTGTTTTTCTGAAGTATTTGAGTCATTAGATCTATTTTTTTTTCATGCATGCAGATTCTGGATGGAATCCTTTGTGACAGTATGTGCATTTTTCCCCTTTTCCCCTTTGGATCCAGAGGCATCAGTGTAGGGTTTTGAGTACCCTTCCTTATTCTGATTTGCATGATCTTTCCCCTTTTCATTATCTTTATATTTATGATATTGATGGCTACCATCTTGCATAGTAAGTGCATGCACCTTTGGGCCTTTGATTTTTCCCATGTTGATGAGCTTGGTTTGCTCTTGTGTCAGGGATTCAATAAAGTCCTCAAGAGAAGGCATCGTCCAGGTGGCTTCAGAGGTGAATCTGAATTAATGGAATGTGGAAATGAACATAGAGAATTCATGACCAAGTTTGGAGAGAATGGTAAGAACCATTTGTTTCTCCTCCTTAGATTTAGCAACCTCTCAAGCTTTGAGTTGCGACAATAAATCCTTGAATTTTGTAAAGAAATCTTGGATATTGTCGAAGCTTTTGGGAGCCAATGTGAGAAATTCCACCTCCAACATGTGTCCCCTCATCTCATCCTATTTTCCAAAGAGCCCTTCCAATGTGGTCCAGGATTCATTAGGAGTCTTATAGGAAGATATGTGAAAAAGGAGATCGAGAGAAATAAGACTGCAAATTGTTTCTAATGGTTCATCCATTCTATTTAAGTGCTTGGATTTTTCTATGGCTAATTTCAGTTCTATGTCTATATTCAAGGTTAACCTGTACAATCCTCTGGTTCAGAGATGTATGACTATTTTCTCCTTCCATTCAAAGTAGTTGTAATGTGTAAGAATGAATTCTTTGGGGAAATCCATCTTTCCGCTGTCTTCAATCTTTTGTACCTACAAATTTTTTTGGTGTAGATTTTGCTTAGCAGTTTGTCAGTTCTTATACCATGTAAATGTGTTGAACCTACACATAATATATCTAGCTATAAAATACTACACACATGTGTAGAGAGAAATTGAGAAAGAAGAAGAAGGAGTGAAAGAATGGAAGAATTCTCATTAACCATAATGAATGATGAATAATTTACACAAGATATACTCTGTATGGCTCAATCAATGTGAACTGAAGGAGAACCAATGCACCATAGTGGTGGTCTAGAGTGATCTGTCCACACACCAACAATTACAGGAGTGAACTTCCACCTAGTCTAGTCTCTCAGGCAGTTACGGGAGTGAACTACCACCTAGCTGAGTTAACAATCCATGAGGTCATCCATCCTTGGTAAAATAAATCTATACTTGATAGTAATCTTGTTAATAGATGTAACATTGTTGCAACATGCGTGAGACACATTTTAACTACAGTTTTTTCATTTTTAACTCCACGTATATGATAAAGTTCCCATGACAAGTGGAAGGATAATTTAGTAGGGGGAAATGAATTGTTTAAGTTGCCACAACCCTTAAATCTCATAAACTTAATAATTAGAAAATGATTTTGAAAGATTGGACCGTGTAACTATCCAATAAATTAAAAACAAGAAATAGTTGGGGAAGTTAAAGGGTCTAAACATTTCAGCTGCCAAGAAATGAAAAGATAAATGGGGAAAGAGAATCATGCAAAAAGGGTTTAGCTCGGTTCAACCCAGAGAAAATTATCTAGCAAGATTGATTTCATTTAAGCATAAGAAGAAATAGTAAAGAGGAAAGACAACAAAGGAGTCATAAATAGAGGGGAGAACTATTCTAGATTTGTTTGAGATGTAATAAGTTTGTAAACAAATTTATATTCTGATTAATAAAGACATTCCTGTTCCTCTCATTAAGTATAAAAATATCCAATACCCCAATCAGGTTCGATTTTCCATGATGGAGCTAAAAGTTCATGCTGTATTATGGTGGGACATGCTGCAAAAGACAGAGTATATAACTGACAAGGAAATATTAAAACCTAGATGAAGATGGTGAGCAAAATTAAAGAGAATTTTTTACCTATAGATTACCAACATAATTTGTGTAGATAAGTGCAAAAATTAAGGCAGAAGGAGACATATTTCTTTGAATATACCATAGAGTTTTTCAAAATATCCCTTAGGTCAGGGATAAAGGAACCAAAATATTAAAGAGTGGCAAGATATGTGAATAGGTTGAAGTTTTAGATTCAAGTTGAGATGAGCACACATTACACATATGCATGTGCTTCTTACAAAACGCACGAGATCATATGAATGTGCTTCTTTCAACTTGTCTCTCATTTCGATTTTAGCTTCTGTATAGAAGTTGGCACTCAAACCACATCTAGAGCATAATCCTTACAACCATCAAAGGAACTGAGATACATAGTTCTCAGTGATAGAGTATTGGTAGAGTTTGGTTTATATTTATTGGATTTCTCGTTATTGCATTGTTAGCTAACTATTAGGTGCAGGTTACACTAGACCCTAGTGGGCCATTGGATGACATATTGCAGGCCTTACAGTCAAGAATGAGATAAAGATCATACAGATATTTTTGCATAGTATCTATGTTAATGAAGTGAGTGGGATATACGTATTTAGTTTACGGAAGAATTCCTAGTTATCTTGGAAGATATATTATGTAGGTAGACTTAGGGTGGGGCATGATCCATGAATAGGACATAAAGGGTTTTACCCACTATCTCGATAGTTATAGATCATTTACATGCCTTGAAATGCATTGTGTTATCAGACATTGCTATCCAAGGGTCAATATTGCACTAGAGAGAAGAATATAAGACTTACTTAGGTCTGGGGTTGATGAATGATATGATAGAAGAGTGGAAAAACTACACCCAACAATTGGAACTAATCAATACTAAATTTAATCTAGGACATGATGAATTAGTTTGGTTTCAAAACTCACTCGGTGGATCCTATATTGTAAATATGGGATATACCTCTTTATTTTCTCAATACCCACAATGACCTATAAACTGCCATAGATATTCCACTGGAATAGTTCTTCACAATAGATTTGATAAATACAACTAAAATTTACATGATGAAGGTTAAATTGCTCTAGATTAAAGAATATTTAGTTACTAATTTTCTACTTATGCATGAAATAGATAAAATGCAGAAAATATAGAATAGTAAAATAAAATCACACACCATCCACAAAATAACACAAAGATTTTCTCTGGGAAACCCTTACAAGAGAAAACCTAGTTAGAAGGCGAGTATGCTTAACTCTCTTTTATTTGGTATGGAAATAATGCAAGTACAAAGGAGAAGGAACTCTCTATGGAGTTATATGAGACCTTTCACATGCTAGGCTGCTACAGAATATTAATCCCCTCTGTTATGCTTTCTAATTTCCCACTCCCAATCGTTCTACCCTGTTGTGGAACAAAATACAATAACATAGAATGGAACCCCTTCTCCTCTAAGTGACATGGTTTCAACATAGATCGATAGCCATATAGGGGTAGGGTTTCTACTTCCTCAACCATCAATTGTGATAAGGTTTAAGACATTCTAGAACCTTCATGAAATTACATACGTGTCTAGCCCCATATACGTGAGTAATGGGGGATGAAGTGTCAACCACTCGTACCACAGTGGTCAACATAATAGGTCAACTTGCGATACTTTCTATAAAACCCCAATTTCCCAAACCAAGAGCTACCATAAAAATGACTCTGCAAGTATGAAAGCATCGAGATAGACGAAAAATAATACAATGATCCAATTCAGATCATACCTCCTCATTTAGGGAGGATTTTGGTCCCCAAAATCTTTACTTAATGAATTGAGGAAAATTTTCCTCTACCTTCTCCTTGAAGTACCACTTTTATTTTCCTAAAAGTTTTCCTTTCAACCCAATCTACCAAAGGTCATGTTGCCCCCATCTTGTACTTCTCGACCACTTCTGCAAAAGTATGTCCTCTACCAACTCTACCTTAGCATCTGGTGCTAAATCCTTTATGGAAGGTAGGACCTTCTCCTCCTCCTAATCCAACATGGAGGGCTCATAGAGTTTGAGATTCTTGACATTCACTATTGAGTAAATGTGCATGTATGGGGGTAGAATGAGTATGTAGGCATTATCTCCCACCTTTTCCAATGCCTCAAAAGGACCATATCGCAAAGCCTTGATATTCTTACCAGGACCTTGTTGTATTTCCTTATTTAGTTGTAACCATTCTCTATCTCCCACTCTAAATTTTCTCTCTATTATATGCTGGTCATGTCTAGCCTTATACTTTTTCTGTGACTTCTTTAGCATCTCTTATACTTGGAAATTAATCTATATGATCTTCTCAACAAAGTTTTCTACTTTTAATGCATCTCCTGTGAGGTCCTACCTCCCTCGTCCTTGTTGTCCATATACAACATCTAAGGGTGAAGGTGGAAAATGTCCAAAAAAGTTTCAAAAGGAGACTTACCAATAGAAGTGTCGATTTATCTGTTATAAGAGTGTTTATATAGATCATATTTTCATTTCATGTCTTTGGATGCTTCTGGTTGTAACCCCTCAAAAGATGTACCAAATTTCTGTTCACTACTTTTTTCTGTGGATGGAATGGTGTAGACCTATTGATATTAGTGTCCATTTTCTCCCACAATGTAGTCTATAAGGCATTGATAAATTTGGTGTCCTTGTATGAGATGATGCTCCTTGGTATCCCAAAGTGCACCTAGAACTGTTGGAATAACAAGTTTGCAACTTCTTGTCCCTTGATGGTCTTTTTACAAGGCATGATAATGTACATTTTGCTGAACATGTCAACTACCACAAACAAATAGTCATGTCCCTTGATATCTGTTGGTAAACCTCCCACAAAGTCCATGGAAATACTTTCCAAAGGTCAAGTGTGTACAGGTAAGGGATGGTATAGACATTGCTTCATGTCACTGGGCTTGCTGGTACATCAAAGTATACATCCTCTAATATACTGTGCTACATCTTCTTGCATTCTGGGTTAGTACACATACCTATTTAAGTTTGAAACTATCTTCCCAACACCAAAATGTCTTGCAACCTTGGAGGTGTGAGCCTCTCTGATAAGTTGCAATCGTTCAACTTTAGGAACACAAATCTTGTCGAGCTTGTAGAGTAGACCATTCTGGAAATGATAGTCATCCTTGCTATCACCTTCTTCTATATGAATTGACCCTATAGCTATTGAAACACCTTCTTAAAGTCCTCATCTTCTGTGTATGCCTCTTTGTATGCATCATGGGTAAAAGTCTCCATGTGCATCAAAATTCCCAAAGTTGTAATCTTGGATGTGGATGGCCTTGAAAGCATGTCTGCCAAATTTTTTGTGATACCCTTATTATACTTTATGACCAAATGAAAATGTTGTAAGAATCCCATTGTCACATACCCACTACCTCAATCAAATTTTTTTTGTCTTCTGCCGAATCAGAACCCCCAAATTACCTATGGAGGCCTAGCAAAAGCTAGCTCTCTCTCTCTCTCTCTCTCTCTCTCTCTCTCTCTCTCTCCATTCCCATGTGATCGTGGGTCATGATCACGATTCAATTAAATGTAGTGCCTATTTGTATTTCATGCCTCGACGCTACAGTAATTTCAAACCGTTCGACTTTGCAACCGCCGAACCCTGACAAGGCTAGCGACCGACCAATAGGGACAAATCTCTACAGGGTTAGCAAATGGCCAATAGGAACAAATCCCAACAGGGTTGGAGAACAACCAATGAGAATAGGCCCCGTCGCACGGTTAAGTGGAGTACAGGTGGCAGAGGGGAAATGCGACACGGTAGTCAACATGACAAGAGAGGGGCCCCATTTCACACGCCACACTATTCCGGACCCCCCCCCCCTTATTAAAGGCAGAATGGTAAGGGGTGTCCGGAATTCACCTGAGCACCGTTGATCAAGGTGAATTAATCTCAACCGTTCGAGAGTTGTACGTCTGATTCTGAACCCCCCCCCACCGCTAAAGGCAGAACAACAGGGGGGATCCAGAATGAAACCTCAGTCGTAGATCTGGGTGGGTGGACTCTGGCTGTCTAGATCTGCTCGTTACTTATCTTAATGCGCATTCATGACCCAGCTTAAATATGACATCTCTTCCCCACATCAGACGGTCGTTGCAGACCCTGAGATCCTCCAAAAGAATCTCGTCCGTTCATCGGGTTTATCATTACGAGAGTCCGAACCCTCGATCACGGGACTCCCAAATTCTTGATCCCTGGTTTCCTGATGTGGTTAATCTCTTGACACGTAACCTCTGTAAATTGGATGGTCCAGATCTGTCTTAGGATTTCCACCATGGAAAGTCCTGATCTTTCGTCACCATAAGTCCCTATCCCGTGATTCCCGATTCCCCAAAATGGGTAATCTTATGACACGTGGCCTCCGTCATTTGGACGACTCAGATCTATTCTGGGGTTTTCACCATGGAAAATCCTGAACTCTCGTCATCAGGATTCCTGATTCTGCGATTCCCAATTTCCTGAAATGGGTAATCTTACGACACATGGCCTCCATCATTCGGACGGCTAAGATCTATTCCGGGGATTTCACCATGGAAAATCCTGAACTCTCGTCATCAGGATTCTCGATTCTACGATTCCCGATTTCCTGAAATGGGTAATCTTATGACATGTGGCCTCCGTCATTCAGACGACTCAGATCTATTCTAGGGTTTTCACCATGGAAAATCCCAAACTCTCGTAATCAGGATTCCCGATTCCGTGATTCCTGATTTCCTGAAATGGGTAATCTTATGACACGTGGCCTCCATCATTCGGATGACTCAGATCTATTCTGGGGTTTTCACCCCTATACACTGGGGTCTTTAACCCTCGGGTAACTCCTGAGAGATCCAACGGTTGTCGGGTTTTTCAGCTGAGATCTGACGGTTCAGATAGGTTCCTATCTTGTGCATTCTTTCACGACTCCCTGGACGTAGAAAAATCAACGGTCTAGATACTCCCATGGACCTTGGAGATCTACGGTCTGATTTCTTCGCTGCCCATGAGGACACAAAGAAACCAAGTGGTAAGGCGTTTAACGCCCTATTTTCTCCTACCAATCTAACGGTCGGGTGTGACCGCAGATTTCTCGACAGAATCTCGTCCATCGATCAACACCTATCAGAGATAAGGTACTTAACCTTCCAGCTTCTTCCTTCGATCTGACGGTCGTGCGTGACCACAGATCTCCCGACCGGAACTCGTCCGTCGATTCGATACTTCATCCTTATACTGTCATCTCGGGTTTTCAAGAGGATCGTTCCTCCTCGTGAAGGGTTACTAGGGTATTACGCCTTCACGTTCTCTTTCCCGGTTCTTGATGGGATTTTCAAGGAGGGTATCTCTATGGGGAGGTTTACCCAGGGTGCTAACTGAGGCATATAAGGGTACCTTTCTCCCGTGAATCAAACATGCAGTCTGAATTAGGTCGGTAAGCACATAAATAGTGATTCATGAGGACATAAGCCATACATAGTCTTTCCATTATAAACATGCATCTACCAGTATTGATCAAAACACCATACAAACATTCTTACAATGAAATCATTCACAGTTTCACAGCTTATGGGGATAATTATCAGAATAAATATATATATATATATATATATATCAAGATGCCAGAGGCAAAACACTTATCAGAAATAACACCAGGGGTTAAGAAACTGCTGAGAGAGGTGCTCGTTTCCACCCAACCGTAGGCTCAACGACTCCCAGCGGATTTACCACTAGCCACCCCCGAGCTGAGACCACGATGCTGTGAGACTGTGTCTCTGTCTGCCAGTGACCAGGAGCGAAGGTTACTCTCCTTCCTCTTTGCTATCACTCACTCTACATATTTCCAGAGTTCTTCTCTTCCCCTCGCGTCTGCCCCCAATCGCTTCTACCCCACGCCTTATCCTCTTGCGAGGTTGCGTGTGGCGCGATTTCCCTTGCATTGGTCAGTCACGATGGCTCTACAGATGGGTGGTTCACCTCCCCATCCCTCATTAATTCCTGAGGATCCATCAACCTGCCAGGCCATGAGACATTTAATTTGGGGCCAACGAACTGCTTTTGGTTCTTCAGGCCAGTGAAGTCCAAATACGGTATTAATTCTTGGTGGAAGTTAACGTCACCTTTCCAGGCGCCTTCCACCACCATCGTGGTCTCTTTTTCTGCACATCCCCTCTCAGCAGTCTTGAAATATAAATTCATAATGTTATTCACATTTATTGACCTTTTCCATAAGGTCCATTCACATCACATATTCACATTCATGAGTTTGCCACAGTTCTGGCCAGTCTGGTTATTTTTACAAACTGGGGGAAACAGGGTGTTACAATTCCCTCCCCCTTAAAGGAACATCGTCCTCGATGTTCTTATCTTTTAACATGAATTGTATGTACAGAAGTAAACAAAATCGGATATCCCTGTCTCATGGCATCCTCCATTTCCCATGTAGCCTCATCTGGGCCAAAATGTCTCCACTGCACCTTTACCTATGCAATGGTTCGGTTCTGGAGCAGGGTTTCCTTTCTGTCCAATATGCATTGGGGTTCTAGTATAAATTCTCCCTCCGGTTCCACCTGGATCACATACCAATCAATTATATGATTAGCATCATGTACACATTTCTTCAATAATGAAACATGGAAAACATTATGTGCTTTTACTATGGGAGGAAGTGCTAGCCGATAGGCTACATGTCCCACTCTTTCTAGAACCTTAAAGGGTCCACAATACCGGGGTGCCAACTTGGCACAAGCTCCCATTTTCAGGGAATTCCTTCTGGGCTTAATTCTGAGATATACATGGTCTCCC
>JASDQU010101864.1:304952-327452 GCA_032191745.1 Picea mariana
AAGAGTTGCGCGTCCAATTCCGGACCCCCCCCATTAAAGGTAGAATGTCAAGGGGGCTCCGAAATGCATCCTCAGCCGTAGATCTGGGCGGGTGGACTCTGGTCATCTAGATCTACTCGCTGCTTATCCTAAAGCATAACCACATCCTAGCTTAAGTTAACGTCTTGTTTATACATCTAATGGTCATTACAAACCCTAAGATCCTCCGACAGAATCTCTTCCGTTCGTCGGGGTTTACCGCCACAAAAATCCGGACTCTCGATCACGGAGCTCATGAATCTTCGATAAGCTCTCTTCTAGCCTTAGCCCCTCCTAGTCCATATGACCGCTCTCATATGACCGCAACCTTATATCCTCCTATCGGGGTTTCGGACTTTCAAGTGCTAAAATGCGCTTGTCCCCAGGATCCGTGATTCCCGAATCCCGACACGCTCTATCTTCCACTAGTCCCCTTGGGCTAGTCTCTTGGGTCCATATGACCTCCCTCTATATGACTGCAGCTAGGTACTTCTATCGAGATTCCTCCTATCAGGGTTTTGACACTCGTGATGTCCCAACAACTTGGTTCACCGATCCTCGATTCCCGACATGATCCTCTGCTGCCTTAGTCTCCCGGGATAAGTCTTTAGTCCATGTGACTAATGTCCCTGTGACCAAAACCTTACCTCTCATTGGGGTTTTGGAATTCAGAGTTTCACCATGTATGGAATTCTCATCCCCGTGATTCCTGATTCTCCGAATCCCGACTGGCTGACAGCTGGCTCCCACTTATCGGGGTTTCGTGGTTCGCGATTCCAAGATGCATAAACACTTTGTCACCAGGATCCCTGATATCCCAATGACCCAAACACCGATCAACAACTTCCTTTTGGGCCTTTCTCCGATGGCACCGATTGCTGCCACACGTCCTCCTCAAGATGGACGATTCTGATCTCTCCGGGATTTCGAGACTTGTGATGTCCCGATTCCTTTGACCTCAGGAACTCCGATTTCCCGAATGCCGATATCCCAATGAAGGTCGAGGCGTCTGCCTGGTGTGAGAAGGGTTAAACCCTATGCACCTCCTATCCGATCTGACGACTGACGGGTAAATGGGCCAAGATCTAATGGCATAGATCCATTCTTCCCGTGCACACTCCAGAGACTAAACTCCAAGCATCTTAACCCGATCCAACGACTGATAGGATTTTCGAATGAGTTCCAACGGCTCAGATTGTCCCACCTGGTGCATTCTTCCACTACTTCGTGGATGTGGAAAGATCAATGGTTCAAATGTTCTCCCGGGCCTTGGGATCTACGATCCCGATTTCCTTGCTGTTCACGAAGATAGAGGGAAAAAGGGGCAAGGTATGTAACACCCTTGCTACTTTCATCAATCTAACGGTCGTGAATGGATATGGGTCATTCGACGAGATCTCCTTCGTTGATTTGTTACTTATCCCTACTCTGCTATCTCAAAACCTTAAGAGGGTCATTCCTCCTCATATAGGGTTATTAAGACTTGCCCATTCAAGTCCTTTTTCCAGGTTCTTTGGAAAACCTTTCCAAGAAGGGAATCTCTATGAAGAGTCCTATTTCGGGGCCTCCCTGGAAGCAGACAAAGGGAAACAAACTCCCGAGGATGGACTGGAACTCTGACTTGATTCAACTCATGCATAACTAAATTCATTTATCAACATAAGCCACGCGGGGACTTCCTATAATAAGCATATATCTATTATTTCTTATCAAAACACTGCACAAACATTCTTATATTGTAATCATTCATAATTTCATAGTTCTACGAGCATATATATCAGTATATGAATTTCAAGATGCAATATGTAAAACACTTATAAGAAATAACACCAGAGGTGG
This sequence comes from Picea mariana, assembly GCA_032191745.1. Lineage (NCBI taxonomy): Eukaryota > Viridiplantae > Streptophyta > Pinopsida > Pinales > Pinaceae > Picea > Picea mariana. The sequence goes on from JASDQU010101864.1 coordinate 306,810, forward strand.
GTGCAACTGCTGAGAGGGGTGCTCGTTTCCACCCAACCGTAGGCGTAGCGACTCCCAGTGGATTTACCACTAGCCACCCTCGAGCTGAGACCACGATGCTATGAGACTGCGTCTCTCTGTCTGCCAGTGACCAGGAGTGAAGGTTGCAATCCTTCCTCTCTACTATCACTCACTCTGCGTAATGCCAGAGTTCCCCTCGCGTCTGCCCCCCTCCCCTCAATCGCTTCTTCCATAAGCCTTATCCTCTCGCGAGGTTACGTGTGGCATGATTACCCTCGCACTGATCAGGCCTGACAGCTCTACGGATAGGTGGTTCACCATCCCATCCCTCATCAAGCCGCCCGCCTACCAGCCTGCGAGACATTAAAATTCGGGGGCCAGCGAGCCTCTTTTGGTTCTCCAGGCCAGTGGAGTCCAAATACAGTATTAATTCTCAGTGGAAGTTAACGCCACCTTTTCAGGTGCCTTCCACCGCCACCGTGGTCTCTTTTCTGCACATCCCCTCTCATAATTCCTGTAATAAATTCAAAATGTCATTCACATTCATTGACCTTTTCCTCAAGGCCCCTTTACATCACATATTCATATTTATGAGTTTTCCATAGTTCTTGGCCAGTCCAGTTATATTTACAAGATGGGGGAAATAGGGTGTTACAATCAATAAGCAAATAAATAGCGATTCATGAGGACATAAGCCATACATAGTCTTTCCATTATAAACATGCATCTACCAGTATTGATCAAAACACCATACAAACATTCTTACAATGAAATCATTCACAGTTTCTCAGCTTATGGGCATAATTATCAGAATATATATATATATATATATATCAAGATGCCAGAGGAAAAACACTTATCAGAAATAACACCAGGGGTTAAGCAACTGCTAAGAGAGGTGCTTGTTTCCACCCAACCGTAGGCTCAACGAATCCCAACGGATTTACCACTAGCCACCCCCGAGCTGAGACCACGATGCTGTGAGACTGCGTCTCTGTCTGCCAGTGACCAGAAGTGAAGGTTACTCTCCTTCCTCTCTGCTATCACTCACTCTGTGTATTTCCAGAGTTCTTCTCTTCCCCTCGTGTCTGCTCCCAATCGCTTCTACCCCATGCCTTATCCTCTTGCGAGGTTGCGTGTGGCGCGATTTCCCTTGCACTGGTCAGTCATGATGGCTCTACAGATGGGCGGTGCACCTCCCCATCCCTCATTAATTCTTGAGGAGCCATCAACCTGCTAGGCCGTGAGACATTTAATTTGGGGCCAGTGAGCCGCTTTTGGTTCTCCGGGCTAGTGAAGTCCAAATACGGTATTAATTCTCGGTGGAAGTTAATGCCACCTTTCTAGGTGCCTTCCACCGCCATCTTGGTATCTTTTTCTGCACATCCCCTCTTAGCAGTCCTGCAATATAATTTCATAATATTATTCACATTTATTGACCTTTTCCATAAGGTCCATTCACATCACATATTCACATTCATGAGTTTGCCACAGTTCTGGCCAGTCCGGTTATTTTTACAAACTGGGGGAAACAGGGTGTTACAGCCATCCATTTGTAGTGATTGGTTTGCTGTAACTTACTCTGGGCCTACAAATATTGGAGCGACTGGTGATATGTGTGGATGATGGTCTCCTTTTCCATTAGATAATGCTTCCACTTTTTGACATCTTGTACCAAGCCATAGAGATCCTTATTGTAGGTAGGGTAGTTTAGGAATGTCCCATGAAATGCTTTAGAATGATAGAAGACATACCTTCCTCCATGCATCAAGACTAGTCCCATGGCATACCCACTTGCATATGTCTCCACTTCGAAGGGATTCTGCAAGTTTGGTAGCACAAGCAATGGTGCTTGACCGATCTTTATTTTCAACTCATCAAATGTCTTCTACTAATTCTCTCCCCACTAGAAAATATTACTTCTTGCTGTTATTGCTTGGAGCGGTGCAACTATTGCTAAAAATGAAGCTATGAACTTCCAGAAGTATTGTCCTTCCCCAACATAGCTCCTAACTTATGTGCAATTCATAGGAACTGGCCATTTCATGATGGATTCCATCTTGGAGGGTTCTATCTTGAGATCACCTCCACCGATCACATACCCCAGATACACCAAAGACCGTTGAGAAAGCTTTCATTTTTTTAGATTGGCCAACAACTTATGCTTCCTTAGGGTCTCTAACACCTGCATAAGATGTGAAATGTTCTCCTCCCAAGTATAAATATGACCTAGTCTATCATCCAAATATACAATAACACATAAATCTAGAGAAGGACATAAATAATCATTCATTAGTCTCATAAATGTAGCTGGTGCATTGCATAAAATGAATGGAATAACCAACCACTCATACAAACCTTGCCTTGTATTGAAGGCAATATTCTAGGTATCTTCTTCTTTGACTCATACCTAGTGATATCCTAATTTCAAATCTAGCTTAGTGAAGTACTTGGCATGCTACAGTTGGTCCAATAGATCATTGATCCTGGGCATAGGGTATCGATTCTTTAGTGTAATTTTGTTCAACGCCCTGTAACTGGTACACATTCTCCAAGCCCCATCCTTCTTGGGCAGAATTATGATGGGTGACCCACAAGGTGAGGTACTTAGTTGAATAACACCCTACTCCAACAACTGTTTCTTTACTTCATTTGCTTCCAGAGAGGATTGTCTATACAACCCAATATTTGACAAGGGGGAGTCTGGAAATAATTGGATTTTGTGATCCACTTCCCTATTAGGTGGTATCTCTTTAGGCTCATGGAACATTCCCCTCTATGCCTTTAAGAACTCGTCCAATTCATTTTTTTCTCCTTATTACGCCCTTCTCGGGATGTCTTTACTTTTAATGACTCTTCACCAAATTGATTTTCCCTTAGGAAAAGTAAAAAATATTTCTTTCTATAATTGATCAGTTTCTTAGCTTGAAGGGCACTTACTAGTGAAATTTTTGATTTACCTTTGTGCACGTTGATGATGAAGGATTTCCCATTCTTGATGAGGCAGTACTGGTTGGCTCTCTGCATGAAGATAACATCCCTCATATACATGTAGGGGATTCCAAACAGTACTATGCATATATCCAATGGTACTACATCCAATTCTACTTCATCTATAAAATCAATACTCACAAGATTTTTAATCTTGCTCTGCTTTGTTACCTTGATCTTTGTATCCTTATTTACCCAAGATAATGGATAGGGGCTAGGATGATCATGAACCTCCAATCCAAGCTTACTCACCAGATCTACTACTATGAGGTTAGCCTATGCAACAAAGTTGAACATAACATCTATCTTGGTCTTCTTGATCTGAATCTTGATGTGGAAGAGCTTGGTTATCTCCTTCTCTTCATGGTGATGAAGGCTATTGAGATTCAACTCCTTTCGCATAGATGTGCATACAATATTTTCATCCACATCAGAGCTACTTTCAACATGATTGCTTGAATATGTGGCTAGAAGGTTCTTTTTATTTCTATCCTTCTTGCTGTTTTTCAGGTTCAACTCTGGATGTAGTTTCCAACACTTTTCCTTAGTGTGGCCATTATTGTTGTAATGATTGTAGTGGTTTCTTGAATATTTGAACTAATGTGCAGTGGTTGTTGTCTTCTTATCGTTCCCCCTTTCCACTTATTCTTATCCTCCTTGGAAGCTCCCTAGTGCTCTTTCTTCTTAGAACTAATTGGTTTCCCCCTTTTTTTGCCTATGTTTTCTAGGTATTCTGCCTGTACACATGCCTCATCCACTGTCCTTGGATTGAAGAGCATCACTTTATTTCGTAGATGACTATGTAAACCCCCCAGATACTTGAGGAGTAAATTTGGGTTCTTGGGAGAGATACCCAACATGATGGCCATATTTTTGAACTGAGTGGTGTACTCCTTTACACTACCCTTGCCTTTTCCTAAAGTAGTGCCATCGGATCCATTGGTATTATACATACCCAATAGTGTAGAATTGGGACTTGATGAGGGTTTTGAAGTCCTACCACCTAGTTACCGGTGGATCACCCTCTAGCCTAATTGTTTCCATATGGCTTTCCCACCAGGTTAAAGCATGGCCCTCTAACTTGAATCTAGCTCACTACTACATATGGGATCAAAATTTGACAAAAAATTCCGACGATATGGATAAATTCAATCATATTGTTGCAAATTACAACATAATATTAAAATTTTAATCCTTTTTTTTTTTTTTTTTTTTTTCTGGGCGCCTCGATGAATGTTGGACTTTCGACGAACTTCGATATCCATTGATCTTTCAATGATAGTTCTTCGATATATCGACGAACGTAGAGGATTCCAATTACCCATTTGAAAACAATTTAATGGTCAATCCTCACTGACTTGGTCAACTTTGACATAGTCAACGTTCGTCAAAAGATCAATGACATTTACTGTTTCCGACTATTTTTTTGTAGGTGTGACCATTATAAAATATTTTTATGCTCATTGTTCGTTACATGATTTATTAGTATTTTTTCTATGTGTTGCTTGCCTCAAATCCAAATCTTGATCCACATATGTCATATTTTTTACTTTGAAGATTACAAATTTTTAATATTACTTTGTCTCTTTTTTAATTACCCAAATTGGATCCCTAACCCTTAGACCCTCTTTCATTTGGGGACACAAAATTTTCCCTAGGAAATAGGTATGAACATGTCTACTCAATTCCATTTAATTACTATACAATTTGTCTTAGTCTAGTTCTCTTTTATTATTTGATTTTATTACTTGGTTATAGTTAAGATTTGGAACTTATGTGGTAAAAATGTATGGTTTTTATTTGTTGATTAATTATTTATCATTGTTATAAACCTTTAATAATCTATGTGTTACGAGGAAAATCTCTCTATGGCCAGGGGAAAACCACAATAGACAGAACACAACCTATAAATCAACTCTAATATCAAGTATGCTATATAAATGAAATGATAAGAAGAGAAGGCTATAAGCCTACCTCATCTAAACTTCCAAAGAAGACCACCGTTAAGCAAACTATCCAAAGCTTTATACCTGCGACTTGTCTTCAACAAGAAAGATACACAAGCATGTGGTAATGATATATAATGTTAGCATTAAAATTAGCATAATCCATTAACATACATAAAAAATATTCCCATGGAAAGAAATATATATATTTGCAAGATATCAATTGGACGAGAAGAGAACATTTCTATTAATGTAATCAACAAAAGTACATAGGTGACAAACTTCTGCAACGACACATATCAAAATCAAGAAACCAAGTCCCTCCAACTGGGCCCCCGCCAATTCAATCCTCTAGAAAGTCAAGCTCACATGTAGGAGTCAATGAAGTTCTCCATCACAAGATAAGAATAGCTTGGGGGCTAAACACAAGAAGTTCAAACTTTCAAAGACAAAGGGATGCATACTCAATTGAGGTAAAATTTCTCCAGAGTATCTTTTCTCTTAATCTGATGATGATTTATGTATCCTCAAGGCTTGGATATGGCTCAATTTATAGCCTCCAAATGGAATTGAAGGGTCGSGTCAGAGCGTTTCCAGTATATGGAAGGTCAAGGACCATAGATCTCGTGACATGGCATGAAAATCGGATGCATTTTTTACTTTTTGAGCACCAAACTCAATGTACACGGGATGTAATGGAGAAACCCRTGTACTTACGTGAGCTGTATAACTGGGAGGTCCCTACATGGAAAAAAGTATGCCTTTTTAGCTATGGAGTGATAAAAAAAGGGGAAATGAAGTCTGTAGAGGGAAATGGAAGGCCATCCAAGAAAGATGCATGTAGCATGGGAAAATATGTTTTAACAGATGCCCCCTAATGTGTGAGGTCAGAGGAGTATCTGCGATGGCCAAAATGCATTATAATTCCCAAAGTGGAGTAATGGATACTCAGCTGGAAGTACTAGTTACTCATGAGAATATTACAATCCAAATTGACTTTGTATACATGGATGCCAATCTGAATTACACTGCAAATCCATGTGGATATATATAAAATAACTGTTCATGGCCATGAATAGGAAATAAAAAGTGGACATATGCTATAGGATTTCATAGTAAGAAAAAAGACATAGTGGAGTCCAGTCTCAAAATCAACCAAAGATATATGTATACAATGGAGTACAATTTGATCTTCCATGATCACTGAAGTCATATAGGTACTGGTCCAATGAAATACATCAACAGATATGGGATGTTGCTATTGTAAATTGGAGGTATTCTATACTATCCGCTGAAGGTGCAAGTATACATTATGTGAATACAAGAGTTGAGGTCGAACACAATGAGACTTTGTTTGATTATTGGTCATTAAGGTATATTGTTAACAAATGTGAGACAACCCACCAATAATGAAAGTAGTTGTCAAGGCACCGAGTACATTCAACAAGTCTGAATAAGGGTGTTGAGGTTGAACACTTGAATAATCCATCGAGCATGAGACATTAATGTATTACCAACTGTCGATGGTGAGAGAACCTGCCACTGATGACTGCGAGCCTCTAGGTACTCATAGAAATCTATATCTCGATTCCATAATAGATGAACTAAATTCGATGGAAGGAGATGCATTGAAAGGAAAGAATTAAGGAATCTCTCATCATCCAACGTGAGGTACAAAGAAATAGCTTGATAATTAGGAGGAGCTCCGATGAATAGGATGTTCATGAACCAATGACCACGTGCATCTCTCGCATGCACCAGATGCAATTAGTGCATGAAAGAGACCCTCTAAATAACAACCAATGAGGAAAACTGCCAACAAAGGCGAGGAAAAAACCAATAGGGATAATGGAATCCAGGACACTACATGAATCCCAATGTATGAATATATTTCTTGCCGTCGGATACAAGAGAAACCCCCCCAGTCAACAACCAATGATGAGATGTCATCTACTGGGTTCAAGGTTACCTACAATTGATGAAAGTAGGCCTAGGGTGCAAGGTAGGACAACAACTTCATGTGATTATGAGATATAATGAGTGTATGCCCAACATGCAAACTTAATAGTTATGATGAGTGTCCGACACAAGATTTATGCTTCCTTTGAACAAAAGCATGAGACATATGGATAACCCAGGCAACATAAACTTAACATTGATCATTGACAAAAGTTTTTGATGTGGAAGACATTGAAAAACTCTCCATAGGGACTTGAAGAATAACCAGTCAGAAGAGTTGAGTCTAAGTAACTAGTGCAGCTTCCTAAGGTCATGCTAAACCCAAACCTTGGATGAAATGGACTCAAGATTTTGTGCTCTATTCAAAGGCGACACAACTTCTATTGATAAGAGACAATATTCTTTTCTCACTCATCTTTTTTTTGGTTTTTTCATAGTAAAAATAATTCTATGATATAGGAGAGGAAACAAGTGTCGCAAATAAGAAACTAGTTCCAAGCAGTGGAACATACCTATTCTCAATGCAAGAGAACACATGTGGGGCATGAACACTGGAGGGGATGTTTCCTCTACGGGTAAAGGGTGTCAATTTGCAAAGGATATATGAAAGGCACTGCTTGGCTAGTGATAAGAATTTCTGGGGCAAGAGTCTTATAACGAGAAAGAAAGAGCTAACAATAGGCTCAACAATGCAAGCAAGATAATGGGATGCAATTAAAACTTAACTCAAAAGTGTCCTCTTTCGTAAATTTAGTCCCCTAGGCCCGAAAAAGTATAAAATAATACTCAGGAGAAATCTTCTAGCCAATGGGGACTAGATTATTCCTTTATCGTAAATAGTCTACTTGGTCCAGAAAAGGGTTAAACTTATACGAAATAGATGTCCTTTCAAATCCATTTAATGAGTGTGAAAGAGATAGACTCATAAATATTTTCATTTTCTGAGAGTCAGAAAAGAACTTAACCAAGACCCAGGGGGGAGTCCCATAGGTAGTAGTTAGAATGATGTTGAGTAATAAAAATGGGGTTCAAACATAAATTCATATTGGGAATATAAGGATCTCCCGGTCCTATGGAGTAATTTTTGCATGGGAACCAAATGACAAAAGGGCTCTAACTGGGGTACCCATGTTTAGTAAGTCTCCACCACTTAATAACGACACTTCTAGTAACAATGAGAAGGTTCCGTGTCACTAATAAATGGGTTCGTGCCTAAGGAATATGAATCACGGTCATAGGACAATGCAAAAATGAAAAGTGGGATGAGAACCTATCCTATATGTCGGTGATAGAATATACCTGCTAGAGGCACAAATGTACGATACGACACTAAAAATATGTTATAAAAACCTGGACAAAACCACTTCAAACTAGGTCTTTCATTGCGCTATTAGTCCACAGGGAAAGAAAATTTGGTTTTTATATATTTCATTTTTTTGTGTTTTTCAATTTGATAAAGGAAAACAAAAAACATTTGGTCTTCGAATCAACTTATATATGTTATAATTTATGAATGTATACATGTGTTTTCTTTACTTAGTTATGTGAAAAATGCCAATCTAAAATGTAATTAGCATATGCACCTAATATTTGATTATAACTTCTAGGGATGGGATTATAAGTAATAAAATCAAAGTATGATTCCAAAAGTCGTACTCATAGGAACCGTCAGAGTAAAGTAGGATCTCGCACATGGTAACTGTCGTTCAACTGACATACAACTAACTGGGAGTCCAAGTGTACTTCTAAAGATCGAACACCATGTGCAATGGCGTCACATAATAGCTCTATAACAACACTATACTCAACCAATTATTCATTGATGGCTACAGACAAATGCCACCTAAAGACACCAGCTATCCCTCAGGTGAATAGATAACCCAAGTGGTGGAAGCCAAGTTCCGCATATGATGATTGACACCGTTTTCGAATCCTAAGTATACCAAAGACTCTGTTGACATATTCCAACCAAGGGAACACTCAATAAGAAAGACGATGATGCAAAAGAGAAAATAAAAATGAAGTATATACACTAATATACAAAGGTCACACCCAAGTTTGAGGGCTCATGCGTAATACCTTTTAAGGTAGAGCCCATTTATGGGCTAATCCAACACTTTCCCCTCACAATATTCTAATTCATAGGCCACTTTTTTTAGGAAACGTCACACGATATAAGGATCGTTCTACATGGGGTTGAACTTTCTTGGCCCTAGTGGTTCCTTGGCTTGGTCATAAAAGAGAACCAAGTCACCCTCATTGTATTGCTGGGGACAAAAAAACTTATCTTATTGAACCTTAACATGTCATTTATTCACTTTGATAGCCATAGAGGCATCTCAACGCTACTCATCAAGGTGCTCTAGGTGTACAAGGCGTTCTTTGAGATTGGTCATGTCAAGTAGGAGCTTGATTGCCAACTCAAGGGAAGGGATTTCACATTTAATGGGAAGAATCGACTCCACACGGTGTACTAACTGAAACAGTGAGAAAAAATGGAAGTATTCACTATGGTTCATTATGCGCAAAGTGCAGGGTAAAGAATCACATGCTAGTTATATTTACTCTGACTGACAGTGTTTTGCAAAATGGTCTTTAGATATTTATTCACAGCCTTTACTTGTCCATTTTCCTGGGGATAATAAGGGGAATAATGATCATGTGTAAACCCCAGTAAACTACCATGATTAGTGACAATATCTTTTAGGATTTTGAATTGGGATATAATTTGATTGAATACGAAAAAATGATGCAGTCTTACCATCATATTTAACGGTATCCATGGATTTATCCCATTTAGTAAAATAATCCACGACCACGATAATATGCTGGTGCCCCCCAGACGAGGCTGGGTTGCAGTCCATAAATTCCACCCCCCGCTTAGTGAAGGGACCGACGGTGATGACTGGGTGAAGAGGGGTTGGGTGTGAGCACATTTTCTGAGTGAACACTTGGCAAGGGTGACACTTCTTGACCAGTTCAATGCAATCTTTAAAAAATGACGACAAAAAATAATCGGCTTACAATATATTTTTGGTTGTCTCAAGCCCGGATAAGTGACCACCACACACCCCACTGTGATAGTCATTAAAAATGACCTTAGCCTCCTTTTGAGTCAAACAATGACGCAAAATATTATCCACCTCTCGACGATACAAAGTGTCGCTGATAATAAGGTATTTTTTAGCTTGATGATGTATACGTCATCGGTCGTCTCTCGACAAATTCTAGGGGAGCTTCAAGCTTTCAAGGTATATTAAAATATCTCTGTATTAGGGTTACAAAGATGAGATAAGGAATATATGTTCATCCATGAACAAATCGTCATGAAAAATATTCTCATCGAGTCTAGGGAAGTCTGACATTAGTTCCACAAAAACTAGCGATATCTTGGATTTCGCAGAAGCAAAATTGAGATCAAATTCTTGCAAAATAACAATCCAATTATTGTGTTTCCCCCCTATGATACACCCAATAAGGAAATATTTAAATGGATTGATATCCACAACTACGATAGTTTTGCAGAGTAAGATATAATGTCGTAGTCTCTGAACCGCATGTAAAACGACAAAGGCTACCTTCTCTACGTGAGAGTATTTGAGTTCAGGACCAACTATATTTCGACTAAGGTAGTAGAAAACATGGTCATGGAACTCATCATCCTCCTGAACAAGTACCATACCAACTATCCCTTCAGATGTGAAGATATAAATAAAAAAGTCTCTACTGTACTACTTCAACATAGGCACCGATACCAAGTCTTCCTTAAGAGCATCAGAGGATTCCTGGGCTCGCTTATCCCATATAAACAAAGTGTCCCTCTTCAAAAGACACATGGCACATTTAGTTATACTGTTGTATTTAACTATGAAACAATGTAGGAAGTTATAATTCCCCTGTAAACCCTGAAGTTGTTGGATGTTGCACGGGGCAGGCAACTGAAGTATTGCCTCAACTTTCATAGGATCCACCATGATCCAAGAATTAGAAACTAAGAATCCTAAAAGATGGCTAGACCTAATGCAAAAGATGCACTTTTGAGATTCAACCAGATGTGATAATAATCACATTTCTCAAATATTAGTCGAAGGTGAGTCAAGTGATCTACCCTCGTGCAAGAGTGAGCATCGAGATCATCTAGGTAAGCTTCGACAATAGTATAAGATCATGAAATGAAAAGGTCATGGCACGTTGAAAGTTCGCTTTGACATTTTTAAGATCAAAAGGAATTTTTTGGTATGCAAAGGTACACCAAAGAAAAATAAATGCCATCTTGTGTTGATCTTCATTTTTGATCTAAATTTGATTATAATCTGAAAATCCATCCATAAAGGAAAAGAATTCACTTCCCACACACTTGTAAATAATATGGTCAATAAAAAGATTGGGGAAGTTATCTTTAGGACATGCTTTGTTTAGGTCCCTAAAATTCATACATACGCAGATGGTTCATTTCTTTTTATCTACAAGAATGGGGTTGGACACCCATTTGGTCAAGGGAACCAGGTAGATGAATCCAGCATTGAGTAGCTTCTCCACCTCTACCTTAATAGTGAGGGCCTTCCTAGGATTAAAAAATCTAATACATTACCAAACAAGTTTATCATTCATATAAGTTTTAATTTTATGCTCGACAATGCTGGGGTCAATCCTCGACATCTCTTCATACGACCAAGCAAATACATCTCAGAATTATTTGAAGAGATTGGTGTAGATTTGAATTTCCTCAGGCGAACAATCCGCACCGATATATACATTTTTGATTTTACCATGGATTCGAGAGATGTCGATTGTGACGGTAGGATAAATATTCACCATGTTTCCTTCCACATAAATACCATGCGTATCTAATGGAACCATGACGTGACAGACCATCTCAGTCAGGGTCGACCTAAACTCATCCTGTTCAATCCTAACAAGATCCGGGAGAAAATAGGATTGATGATGCATATTGTATCAAGGTCTATTAAGACCAGACATGGTATCTAAGATGGCTTCATATGAAGGTAAAGTATTGTCAAGGAAATAATGCAAACAAGATGATTGGATGACCCATATGGTCTCTAAGACAAGATCCACCTCATCCATCTGCAAGGAGAAATGATCTGGGTTAGCAGTAGCTTCTAGAATATCTTGATACATAACTTCTACTGCAGACAATGGCATCGCCATCTCGATGTGTGAATGACCTTTGTATGACATAGTCGGGAAGGTAGGGTCCAAGGGTCATTGAAATATGAAGTACAAAAAGGAACGAATCTCATCGACGATGAAGACTCACTAGAGATGGCATTAATATATGAAAGCGGTACTGTGAAATAAAAAGTACCCATTAGGGAGGAATACATATTGACACCAACATTCTTAGTTGCCTACTAAGAATTGTCGATAACGAGGACCGAAGGTCCCAACTATGCATTAGGACTAGGATGTGAAAAGGACAATTCATTGATTGTCACAATATTTTCTTTGCGAGGAAAGCATAGAACACGGAAAACCGATGACACAACAATTGTCATAGCATAAGTCCAATTACGCCTTAGTAGTATATTGTAGTCAAGAGGTGCATCAACCACCTCAACCTTGACCTCCACAATATTTTCGACTGACTAGATCGGGAAAGTGGGAAAGATACCGTGGGGTATAAAAGAACGTCGATTAAATGCAGTCAACATGGTCATGGATAGAGACAAGGGTAGAGAGCCAATGGCTTTCCAACATGCTTGAGACATCACATATGTCGAAGCACCTTCATCAATTACAATATGCTTGATGGTAACCTTTGTGTACTCCACATGGATTTGAAAGGACACCAGGTAAGGTAAGCGAGGCTTAACTTTCATGAGATCAAACTTAATAACCTTTTAGCCACATGGGTCTCAAGATCCTAACACAAATAACAAGGCGTTCCTCTATGAAGGACACGTCTGAAGCACCTACAAAGATGACATCATGCATGGGGTTTGGCCTAACTCCTCGACAATCGAGTAATTTTGGGCAGCTCTAGCATTAGGATTGTGGGCATAGAAATTAAGTACTCCTTTCAGAATATGAGGCGGAGGTTCTAGCTTATCAATTTGCAAAGGAATTTCTGGGGGAGGAGGAGGCTTTGGACCTAAAATAGTTTGTGAAGAACCTCAATCATGAGATCGAGTGGCTACATCAATCTGAGACTTAACCATATTGACGCAAAGATGGCCACCATCATGTGCCGAAGGGTTTTGACTCCCGCTCGATGCATTTCCGGTGTTAGAGGTTTCCGAGGTCATATTTTGGTTATGTGGAAATGATTTAGTCAACACAACAGGCTGGTGTGCAATGAGCCTCAAGGCTTCCTCAATTTTTGGGAACAAGTGGGTAAGGTGACTATCTTTACAAAGTTTACAAGGAAACTTCACCTTCCACTTTTCTTTCTTTCCCTCACCAACATTATTATTTGATTTATCATTATTATTATTGTCCTTGGATTTGTTATTATTATTGTTTCCACCCTTACGATTATTACCATGTCCTTTCCTCTTTTTCCTTCCGATTGTTGGTTACCATTTTGGTTTGACGATAAATATACATAATGCACATACACCAACGGGATGGTGGAGGATGAAGCCTTAGCTTGTCCTACTACAAACTGGTTAAGGGACAAATCTTTCAATTGGTTTGTCACTTGGTTTGTAGTCTTAACATTTGTCTAGCCTACGATGCCATCATCACGAGGCCCGAGCCTTTATCTAGGATCATAATTTTACCGCGATGCATGAGGGATAATTTCATAAAACATCCCAGATTGAGCATATATAAGGTCCAACTGTTGGGCTTTGAAGATGGCTTCTTCCTTAGTTGTCACTCTATATGTAGAAACATCCTTCAAAATGCAAGGCAACAAATAATTGAGGAACCATTCCAACATAAAATTTGGAGGAATGTAGACTTTAATAAACCTATTTTGTCTACACCACTCTTGAATATGATCAGAAATATGGGTGGATTTATCTTGCCGAAGAGTCAGTAAGAGTTCTAGGCCGATATCATAACGAACTGGTAGTTGGAAGTGATTAAGAAAAACCAAGACCATATGACTGAAAGTTCCATAGGTTCCCCTAGGTAGCTTGATGTACCACTTCACGATGACGCCAACAAGGGTGCATTGGAATAGCCTCAAACAAATAGAATCATCATTGAGGGAGTTATATGAGAACCATAGGTGAAAGGTAGTCACATGATCATCTTCATCATTCTTGCCTTCAAACTTTGGAATGTCAGAAGGAAGTTTGGTTGGGATGGGGGGCCATGACAGATTGTGACGCATAGGGTCATTCATCAATTTTGACAAGTCTGATAGATTTAATGTGGCTAGAAAAGAGAGTCGAGGTTGCGACGTCGGAGCCCATGCTCTCAAGAAATATTGGGGTTGAGAAATTGCGGGCCAATCGGGTTTCTAGTAAACACCATGGCCCTGACCGATAGGATAATATCCTCATCCCAGCTGATTCATGAAAGTTTCTAAGGGAACCATACCCGCAAAAGCCGCTTGTGAAGAGAAAACGACATGATAAGGATTATATGCGTTTTCCCCAGCTGAAAAAACTCCATCATGGGGGTTTCCCATACTGTAAAATTGACTCACTCTAGATGGAACACCAGAGGACAGAGGGGGTTTTCCATAATAAAAGCGTTTGTAGGAATCAACGTGGAGGAAGAGGGAAGGATAGATGAAATATAGGAAGTAAACTGACCACCTATTTTAGCACTCCATCCTGGAGCATTGAAGCTAGGATTAGGCCTGGAGGAAGGAGGATTCCAACTTCCTACTGTAGGAGTCGCTTGAGGGATATGACTCCCACCAAATGAGAAATGAACATAAGGAGGTGTTGTGTCCCCAAACCCAAAACTAGGATTCATATTAGCTGTCAAAATGGAGGATGAGAAGTGTGACATCATGTCAGGCATACCAAAAGAGAAAGGATTAGAATCCAAGGGTATTGAATAAGTACTATGATTTGACAAACTATATGGGAATACAAAAGGATTCATTCCCATGGTTTGAGTAGAGCTCATGGGTTGGGTAGCATTAGATGAGGGAGCCCCTGGAATACAAACCACCGATGACAAGGGAGTCGAGGGGACCCCACTAATCATAGAGGATATGGGATTCGAAGGGATTCTCTAAACATTCATATCTGACTCAGTACTCATGGTAGGATGATCATGAGCCTGGGAGGTGGAGATATATGCACCATTCTTATTAAATCTATGCCTTTTAGAAGGAGGCTTCGGTAAATGATAAAGACATGGTGGAAACTTCAAAAGATGAAGAGACTGGCGAGGAGGCTGGTCTTAATCCACGATGAATCAAACTCGAGATACAATACAAAATCCTAAGGCCGACTAATAATCAGAGAGTACACTCCTAAATAAAGCAAAAGGACAATGCACACAAACATGATATGATGGCTAAAAGGGACCTCCCAAACTAAATTAGGTATGCCTCACCCAAGAGGGGCTTGAGACTCTGAAACAATAGAGTGGAGGTGTCAGAATCAATTATAAGGATCCTCGTAGGATTCACAAGTGCAGTCGGTCAGATCCCTTTAGAGAGGAAATCCTCCATAAAGTCCATGTGTTGTCTGATATTTATCTGACTCAGGGTACCTGTAGAATAACCCATACAAGCAACCTATGTGGTTACCTATGTCAAGCAACTAGAGTCACCACGATATTACCAATGCTCAAGTGAGTAGTCACAAGTTCGGTCCATTGTATGGGCAAGGTAGCAAAGCCCTAAATCTTGAAAGCGTCACCTCTCAAGGAGGTAAAGGCACTAGCAAGACCCCCAAATATGAATATAACCCGCAAAATATCTCTGACTCTAAGAAGGTATTCGAGGGCTATCTCTGCAACCAACTTCATGCGACCTCTTGCTTAAATCTAGTGTGAGCAGAGCCTCCTAAGGACACTAATTATATAATGGGTTTCTCCACTCCCTGGTTAGACACATACATTGAGTTTTATAGCGTTGGTGAAGCTTACTCACAAAATCCTATTCCAAGGCCCTAGGTCCTATACTTGTTTGTGTACCCTAAAAAATAAAAATGTTTCTAATCAATTTTAATTATTCAACGTTAATTTTAATGGCTTCTGCTTACTCAAGAGGTGTGATTGTGAAATTGATGGTATTATGACTCAACATATATAAAAATAAGCAAATGTAAAAACACTACTAAGTACTAGTCTTTATTTTCAATGAGATGGAATGCTTCTAAATGCTATTTCTAAGATGCAATCTTTACAATTTCAATGAAGTGCAATCTTTCATGATATGCCAAAACTAATGTAAAATAACCAAAAGTACAAATTCCATAAGTAAAATGAAAGAAACCATTTTTTTTGTTTGTATTTTTTATGTAATGAAAGGAAAATGCAAGGACTAAATAACAATCTCATAGGCAGACCCTAGTGCAAGCAAAAGGAGACAAGCCAATAAGGATACCAAGAAGTAACTACCTAGACCAGTGTGCAAGTACAACCAAATGAGAAGAATGACAAGAAATGAGTTCGCCCAAAGAATTCACCAATAAAATGGCTTCCTATCACTCTGTATGCAGTTAATAGTCAGAATAGGGACCCAAGAAGTCTCAACAACCAACAAAATGCACCCTACAAACACCAAACTCATCCCCAAATATTAAACAGATAGTGTATGAGACTGTTCATAAAGAAACTCACGTATGTATGTGCCCTGTCAAGGGAAAGCTTGTGTATGTCAAGGAAGACACTGCCTGAGCAAGGGTTATGCCAAGAAAATTAGATACAAGGAAAAATATAGGCTGTCAAGCAACAAACGACATAGAAACTCAGGAAAATAGAGAGCAAATAAAGGAGAAAAACACCCAATATCCCAAAAGTATATCTCCCTAGTTGAGTCGCCAATTCTATTATGAGGAAAATATCTCTATGGCTAGGGGAAAACCACAACAAATAGAATGACACCCATAAATAAAATATAATCTCAAGTATTCTATATAAATGAAATGCTAACAAGAGAAGGCTAGAATCCTACCTCTTTCGGATGTTCGAAGAAGACCACCATTGAGCACACGACCCAAATCTTTATACCTACAACTTGTCTTCAACAACCAAGATACACAAGCATGTGGTAATGATATATAATGTTAGCATATAAATTAGCATAATCTATTAACATACATAACAAATATTCCTATGTAAAGAAATATAAATATTTGCAAGATATCGATTGGAGGAGAAGAGAGTATTTCTATTAATGTAATCAACATAAGTACATAGGTGAAAAGCTTATGCAATGACACATATCAGAACCGAGAAACTAAGTCCCTACAGCTGGGCCTCCACCACTTCAATCCTTCACAAAGGTAAGCTCACATGTAGTAGTCAAGGAAGTTCTCCATCACAATATATGAATATCTTTGGGGTTCAACACAAGAAGTTCATACTTCCAAGGACAAATGGATGCAAAATCAATTGAGGTGAAATTTCTCCAGAGTATCTTTTATCTTAATCTAATGACAATTTCTATATCTTCAAGGCTTGGATATGGCTCAATTTATAACGTCCAAATAGAATTGAAGGGTTGATTCAGAGCATTTCTAGTATATGGAAGGTCAAGGATCATAGATCTTGTGACATGGCACAGGAATCCGACACATTTTTTATTTTTTGAGCACCAACCCAATGTACGTGGGATGTAATGGAGTAGCCCGCATACATACATGAGTTGTATAACTGGGAGGTTGTGTACATGGACAAAAGTGTGTATTTTTATCTCTAGAGTGATAAAAAAAGGGGAAATGAAGTATGCAAATGGAAATGGAAGTCCATCCAAGCAAGATGTATGTAGTGTGGAAAAATATGCTATAACAATATGATGAAAATGGATTGATTCTCTAGTACATATGGGGTCAATAGAATTTGGTGACATTTGTACTGTAAGAATATATTCGTATATTAATGTACTTGTATTGCTTCAGTGGATTTTTTTGTAAATATAGGAAATCCCAATGCCAAAACATGAAGAAAGTAAAAGGATGATTACTAGGTTATGGGATCCATTGGAGGCACAAGTCAATACTGATGGAGGGAACACATTGATTCCATTGACGTACCTACCTATGCCTCCAATGAATTGATTGCAAGGGCACGAGGGCATACATATGAGCATTATGAAGGAGGGCACACATTTTGTCCCACGATAATTTAGTCATTATATATGTATTTGTATTGATTATATTTATAAAATTTTCTTTCATTTTAATATTTGTTATATATACTAATGTTATTGATTGTTTGTAATTTTAAAGATAAATCCTCCTAGTCATTTGTCACTGGATAAATATGTTCCAAGTAGTATTAGAAATAATATTGTACAATATGTGGAAGATGGTATGGATATTGAAGACCAAGTCAATCCTATGGAAGAAGATGACACCAATAATATTGTGGAGCTGAATGATGGGACAAATAGATTGATCCAGGACATATTTTCTCCTATCGATGAGTAAAATGATGATGATATTTATGATGTACCTCTATTTGAGAAGGCAAAACAACCCATTTATGAAGGCTCAAGAACAAATATTCCCTCTGCTATAATGTTGTTGGTGAACTTGAAGCTATTGAATGGTTTGTCAAACACTTGTCTCATACAGATCCTAAGGTACGTAATATAATTCATCACACATTATACGTAAAGGTTGTCTTTATTTTTTTCTATTTTTAGTGTCAATTAATGTGTAAATTAATGATGCAATATTTTTTATTACGATTATTTATATTAACTAGTTATTTTTTTATGCTGTAGATTGTTAGCTGAAATTTTCTTACCACCATCAAACAATTTGCCTCGCACATACCGAGAAGTGTGTGCCATTAGGAAAGATATTGGAATGGAGTACCAGGCTATTGTTGCATGTCTGAATTATCATATTATATATTGTGGACAATATGCATTGGAAACAAAATGCCCACAATGTCAAATCTGTATATATCAAACCGATCAAGTAACAAAAAAGGTGCCTCACAAGGTTCTTCATCATATTCCGATAATTCCATGTTTTCAACAATTGTTCAGGTGCAAAAGCACTACACAATTTATGGATTACCATGCACGACACAAAAGTGAAGATGGTGTTCTTTGAATTCGTGAAGATGGTTATGCATTTAAGAACATCGAAGAAATATGGGAAATTTTTAAAGAACCTCGTAATGTTAGGATTTCATTGGAAGCTGATGGTGTCAATCCATTTGGTGATATGAGGCCTATTTACTCAGTGTGGCCTATTTTTTTTTATAGATAATAACCTTCCACCTTGGATGTCAATAACAAGGGAGCACAAAATGTTGGAAATGATTGTTCTGGGTATTTGTTTACAAAATTGGTTTGAATGTTGTATTTAATTTTTCTTATTTGTTGCATAATTACTTATATATATACAAGGTAGTAATTATGTGTACTTTCACCCAATTAGGTAAGTACCAAGTGAGATATATGATTGTTTATATTGAGCCTCTTGTTGTTGAGCTACTAAAGTTATGGGCGAGCATCACTATGTATGACATCTCTAGACCAATAAGGGAAGAACAATTTCAATTCCATGGATTACTTACATGAACAATTCATGATGCCCCATGGATAACACATTTTTGTGGTATGTAACATTCTGCCGCACTTTAATAGTATATAATTTTACGAAAATATGACACTGCATGCTTCTTAAATATCAATTCCTTCTTATATAAATAATACTGACATTAATCCATATCTTGCAGGTCTTCAAACAAAGGGTAAATTTTCATTTTTAGTTTGTGGTCCTAGGATAAAATCACGTCATTCAAGAAGTTTAGGAAAGGAGGTATTTGATGAGTAAATGAACTTTCTCCCTAAGAACCATAGGCATCGAACTACAAAAAACATATTTTCAATTTGAAAGTAGAGACTGGCATCAAACCACAAAGAATGGCACCTCACGTATGGAAGTTGGAATATAATAGAAACCATCCAGGTAAGCATTTAGTCTATGTGTCATATATAATAATGTTTTACAATTTTAATTTGTATTGAATTCTGTTTATTGTATCTAAAAATTGTTGTTGTAATCTCATTGATTATTTTTCATAAATGTCCTCAAGGCATTAATAGGCTTCAACGAGGAATGACAAGTTACCCTGTACAATTCAATAGGTTTCCCTACTATGAGAACCTAGAAATAACTCATTTGTTTGATACAATGCATATCGATAAGAATGTAATATAAACATTGTGGTGAATTATAGATGGAAGGAATGACAAAGAAAAAATTGTCAAAATTTGTACTAACATTCAAGAAGCCAATGATGCACTGCAAAATGTGATTTATTCAAATAACAATGGACACTGGAATAATCTTCCAAGGTTATTTACAGAGTAGGAAAGAAATGTTGTAAAAGACATCATTTGAGGAAATTAAATTTCCCACGGAAGATTCAAACATAAAGAATATGTTAACGAAAAAGGTGAATTTGGTGGGGTGAAAACTCATGACTGACATACCTTCATTAAGGTAATTATTTTGGAATTAGATTTATATATTGGTAAATATACGACTTTTTAGTATTATAATATGGTTTTATTTTCCTAAAAATTAACGATCCCTTTGTTGTTACAATATATTATACCTCTATCTCTCCCTAAAAGCTTTGAAAACAATGTAAAACAAGTTATATATGATATTGGAAA
>JASDQU010101864.1:332452-362555 GCA_032191745.1 Picea mariana
TAGTTGGCTATTTTGTTCCATTTCAAAATTTTTTCACATTCACAGTGACACATTGGAGACAATCTACAAGAAACATATGGTAGAAAGAGTTTGGGAACTGCTAGTGGTTTAACTTTTTCCTAAGGTCATACCTTACTCCTATCTCTCTGTTTAAAAGAAGTGAGCCTTGAGTCCCTGATAATATGTCATGCTGTGGGATTATCCCTAGCGGGGGGCAGGAGAAACTTCCTTCCTCCAACCTTTTGACATTGTAACTATTGGGAAAAAATAGATTCAAAATCCAATTGTTTTTTTCTTACACATGGGTTCGTTATAGGTAGCATTTGGCTTGGTCCTAGACTTGATCACTATTTGAATTGTAGTGCATATTTAAAATTGATTGACACCAATGGTATCCTCATTTTGATGTTATCAAGTGCAAATATTAATCAGATTGTGGATGTTACGACATCAATCATTCCTAGCCACTTGGTCCTCATTTAATTTGTGTGTTTTGGTTCTTATATGGTGTGCTTTCTAGTTAAGGTTTTCTGTATTTCGCTTTCAGTTATAGAATGTTGCATTTGGTTATGGATTGTGGAAACAATGGGAGGTATGAGTGACCAGAATGGCTTGAAGCTACACACCCAATTTTGCAGAAAACAACGTATTGGGAATGGCAATAATATATATTAAAAAATATAAAAATTAACATAAAAAAATAGGTCTTTGCCCAAGCATTTCTACTAGAAAGTGTATGCATCTTTCCTTATTTACTTGAATGAAATTTTGTTTTAATATAGTATCTAGATGCTATTGGAATAATTTTCAATACTAATAGGGGGCGGGGGGTGAATCAATATTGTTGTTTTTTATTTTTAACAATCACTTTAAAACTTTAATTTCATCAATACACAACAATTGATCAACTATGAAGTACATGGCATAGAGTTTTATCTTAAAAATAAATATTCTTTTATCTAAAAATACAATGTTTATATATTAATTACAAGCTGCAAATTTTGAGGGACACTAATCCATTTTGAGAAACAACTGAAGGAAACACCAATCCTCTGTTTTCAAGCACCAACTTGTGGAAGCTACAACTCGTTTCTCCAAGCACCCACTTGAAAGGAAGCTACAACTCCCTATTTATCCAAGCACCCACTTGAAAGGAAGCTACAACTCCCTATTTCTCCAAGCACCAACTTGAAAGGAAGCTACAAATCCCTGTTTCTCCAAGCACCAAATTGAAAGGAAGCTACAACTTCCTGTTGTTCAGGCTTCAACCTGTAGAGGACTACAATCCTCCCTAGCTCCTTCCTTCCACCCTTGCTTCATTTGAATGTTTTAAGTGTCAAATTCTTCCTTGATCTCTGCCTCTAGTTTTTGATCATTTGTATTTTCTCACAGAGACACTCTCCTTTACCATACCTTTCTGTTTATATAGTCTTCCAAAAGGTATGAAATTGAACCATTGTGCCCTTTTAACGAACCATTGCACCTTTTCATTTATTTAACAATAATGTTGATATTTTGTTATTGAAATTTCGGTTTAACTTAATAGACTTCAAATCCCTTGTAAGTTGTTCAACATTTATCCCTTCACTTTCCAAAACCTTATAGCCACAATGGAATGCCTGGGTGCTTCAATTGGAGAGGGTCTATCTTTCAACCTTTTGGATATAAATTCTAACTAATATAAGCTCCTCTGTTATCATAAAAAACTTCCTTATCTTCCACTGGCACGTGATTTCCTAGATATATTATTCATCATAGTTATGTTTGGTTGTCAAAATTTGTTTAATCAAATATGCAGAGTAGTACCCATCACAAATTGTTCTATCATGCTAACAATTACACCAGTTACAAGAACATCAAACATTCTTTTGGTGCTAGATCTGACAATGGTTCTTGGTTTTTCACGAGGTCAAACTTGGTCATGCCAATATCACTGTTTATTATAGTCTCTTTAGTTGATGACAGATGAATAATATATAAGTGTATTATATTTTCACGTCTAAGTCTATTTTGACTCTGGTAAATACTCAACATAACACAAAATATCGTGGGTCATTCTGATCTTGATCAATGGTGGACTTGAAATAATATAAAATGGTTTTGATAAAAGCTTCGGGTCCAAGTTTGTGTTGACTCTGGTCAACTACCAACCAAACCTGAAATGATTGTGGACCGTTCGATCAAATCGACGGTGGACACAAAAAATATAAGGGTGGATTTGAATTAATCTCTTCGGGTCCGTGTTTGTGTTGACTTTGGTCAACTTCCAATCAAACCCAAAATGATTATGGATCATCATATCTGCTCTCATTCAATCCTCATTGTCCAATCTGACCACCACTATATTTCTCGGCTACCTCATCCATATCCCTTTGCAGGATTGCAAGGTGACTATCAATGAAGGGATACGCCTTGGCTTCATGGATCGGCATCACACAACTGCCATCATCTGTAATAAACTTTCCATTTGGACCTATAAAAATAAAGGTTGGGATACACTTAATTTGAAAGTGCCGATATAGTTTAGACTGAATCCTATCTCCAAATAGCAGAGCAAGCCATGGCATGCTTGCATGATATTTTTTAAAATCTTCTTCCTTGCCATCACTGTAGACTAACACAATCTCAAATGCCTCCCCTTCCTTCATGATCTCGTCATAAATATTGGTAATCTGTGCAGTGAAATCTTGAAAAACCATTAATATTCTCAGACTAAATCATAGTTTTCACTCTTTGTTTCAGATATACAGAAATTAATATGAATGCATGTAATCAAACTCACGCATGAAATTAATAGAGTTATAGTCACAGGGAGAAGAAAACGATTACAAAATAATATTTTGGTAATGCATGGGCTTGTCTCAATGAAAATACTGCATAGTCATTGATAACGATGACTATATTGACCCTCTAACAACACCATATCCAATATCTATCTATCCAAAATAGAATTTGGCACTACAACTCCATATGAAATAGCCTCATCACGGTTAATTCTCTGTTGCAATTATTATAGCATGTCACTTTAACATAGTTATAGTCTGAATGGACTTGTCTGAATGATTAACCCTTGTTAACATCAATGACAACATCATAGTACCATGTCCAACAGATTAAACCACATCCTTCTTACCATAGTCAATGTCTTTATGAGATATATGACCATGATAAAACACAACACAAATTTCAATATTCATTCATTACCGTGAAGATGAATCTGATAGCACAAAGACTAGTAAAGAAACCATGTAAAAATGAAAGACAACAAAATAATGATAAAGCATATTGAGATTTTTGAAGGAGGTACAAAAAAACATAATGATGTGTTTGAAGAACCTTGCAACCTCCCTCGTACAGATTCCATCCAACGCTCCATTGATATTATACTAGGATCCTCACTACCTAATTCCTTATCCTATAGCCTCTCTCGCATAAAGGAAACATAAATTAAGGCCCAAATTTGTAAACTATTTGTGGAGGGACACATCCATCCCAACACCTCTCCATGTGTCTAACCAACATTCATCATTCCTAATAAATAACAAAATGAATGGTGTAGGGACATTGATTAGAAGGCCTTCATTTAAATAACAATCAAGAACTGTTATCCCTTGCACCACATTGAGGCCTGTTATAGCAAGATTTGCCTCACCATTGCTATCTTTCACAGAGGGCCTTTTTCCATTTCCCTATGCAGACTTATCAACCCCTTTTTGATAAATCTAGAGCCAAAAATATATATTTTTCCACAGATATGCTCCCTAACTGCTTTGCAAGATGCATATACGCTTGCTGCTCCACTACAACTCGCATACATCAGAATTTGTGCCAGAAAATACAAAATGAGGTCGGGTTTCCATGTCATGACAAAATATCTTTGATCTTTGGCCTTCCATATATTGGAAACGTTCTGACTCGGCCCTTCAGTTGCATTCTGGAGTCTATAAGAGCACACTTTTGAGCTATGGAAAAGAGGAGAAAGAATTCAACTTCAAGAGTAAAGTTACTCTGGAGAAATTACTTCATATTGAGTTTGCATCCCTTTATCCCTAAAGTCTGAACACAATGTTCATTCCCCCAAGATCTTTCCTTATTGTTGAGAGGACCTCATTACCTCTTTGCTATGAGCTTGCCTTTCATGGAGGATTGAAGTGGTGGAGACCCAGTTGGAAGGAACTTGGTTTCTTGGTTTCGAACTGTGCCAACATGGAAGTCTGTAATGTTGATACTTCTGTTGATCAATTATTAATAGAAATACTCCTTTCCCGTCCTATCAATATCTTGCAAATACATAATTATTATCCATGGGCATGTTTGTGATGTTTATTAATGGATTGTGCTATCTGATGTGCTAACTCATTTTATATATTGTCACTATATACTTGCATTGCTTGTTTGTTGAGAACTTCTTGCAAGTGTAAAGCTTTGGGTCAAAGTGCTCAATGGTGGAATGACATCAAACAATTGGATCGAGGTAGGCTTCTTCCTCGTATTTCACATTAGTTTTTATAGCACATGTTGGAATTGAGTTGATTTCTGCAGTCATACCTGTCTGTTGTGGTTTACCCTTGGCCATAGAGAGTTTTTCTCTTGTAACAAGGCCATGGTTGATCACCTCCATGAAACCCAATATTTCACCAAGATGGATTAACCTGCAGATAGCACCAAGTTTGGATGAATTCCTTAGTCTATTGGAAAACATACTTTAAATATGGGCTTTATGTTTAGTTGGCAAAACATTTTAATTCAATGAATACCCATGCTACCTTCATGCACCTCATGAATGATGTACGGTGACCCTATATAGTTCAATTCATTTAGGTGTACCTCAATGATGTGTTGATCTACAACAAAATTTGGGATGAACACTTAAAACATATTACATAAATCCTCCAAACTTTGCACTGGCATAAACTATATTCCAACATGTAGAAATTCATTATCTTTGGCATGAAGAACATGATAATATATAGGTTATTTATGATAGGCTTTCCCCAACTGACATCTATGAGATGCAAAGATTTCTTATCTTGGCATTCATTTTTAAAGTAATTTCATTTTAGGTGTCACTTGTTGCACACCCCTAAAAAATACACCATATATGCGACAATGCAAAGAAATCATTTTCCAAATGGTATCAAGCATAATAAAAACATTCATGAAATTAAAGCACTAATTGTGCTCTATGCGAACATTGTTCTTGTGGTCTATGCCATTTATTCATCATACAACAGTCACAGGGCCTTGAACATCCTAAAAAAAATCATCAACTTTGAAAGTTGCAACATCCTCCTGAACGTAGATGATGTAAGGGAAATAGGTTGTTTTCCTTCCTTCTCCAACCTCACCAACTGATACTTAGAATCAAACCTCTTGGTGCATCAATATAATACTTTCTAGAAGTTGAACACCTTTATTGTACATATGACATTCATTAAACCTTGAACACATGCCTTTTTCTCATTATGTTATTCCTTCTCTAACTCTAAGTACCACTTGTATGTAATGGACCAACACAAATATCCATCATCTTGAACCAAAGAGTTGAAAATATCACCAAAATTGGCTCACCATTATTCCTAAGAAACGCCTTTCTTATTGTTGTTTTCATACCATAAATCCCAAAACATAGTGTTTAACCAAATCCTCATGTCCTTCAAAGGACCATACCACTAGCTCAAATCACCAAAAATATAGGCACATGGTTATATTTATCTATAATGTACATTTATTTGTCACTTTATTCATGTTATACTCTCTTTATTAACCATGCCAAGTGTCATATTATGGTTCATCCATCTACACATTTTTGTCACTTATGCATGATGTAGACAAAGATACAAAAGTGGAATGGATTGGCCTATGCATTCCACATGGCACAAGTAGTATGGTGTGTGGAGATGTGGATGGAGTGAATGAAGGGCCTTACTTGAACTTCTACATTTGACATGCCTCGATAAATGTAGAGCACATATGAGGGGAAATGATGGGGGAAACAAAGGGGGTTTCATGCCCACACATCTCCTCATTAATCAAAACGCAAACCATTAAGGTGCCACATGAATTTAATGGATTTATACAATAATGCACAAGATTGCACAATCTTGTGGGATAATTTCAAAGAATAAGAGTGATAGTTTGAAAATTTTCAAAAGGACTTGAGGCATGATAAATGGTTTTAGGGTGGGATTAAACATTGGCATTATTAATAATGAAACAATCAACTTGTCGACTAGGAAATACTATTTAGGAATACAATATGAAACAACTATTGACATTTACCTATCTGACAAATTTGAGAGGAATAGTTTCATAACTATAGGCTATGTCCAGTTCAAGAGGGACTACAAACCATCGATCACATATTCACCCTACATGCTATTATTGATAAGGATAGACAAAGATCCTCAAAGGTCTACTATTGGTTCTCTAACTTTTGGAAGGCGTTTGATATTATTCCTAGACACTTATTCATTGAGCAGATTTGTGCCTTGAACGTACCTTAATTACGGGTGAAACTTACAAGCCCCACCTTTAGTATGAAACATTATTCCATATAATTACTATTTTGACACTTATTCCATCTTCATCAAAGAAAAAAATGTGAATTGTGTCAAGCCTAATGTTCAAATGTGAGTATTATGATCATGCTTGACACATGCATTTTGACGATGTCTACTCAGGTGAAGGATGTGGATAAATTCAATCATATCGTCACTAACCACATTTTCTCATTAGATGGAGTGTATGTACAACCGAATAGGTACTTGTCAAACCTATCATCCTCAAGCGAGGGAATTTATGGAGGGAGGGGAAGAATTTTTTTATGTCCAACACATCTAATGGGGCAAGATCAACTAGAGGTGAAAAGGTTGAAAGAAAATTTCGTAGGAACATGGAATTATTTCTTGTTGAAGGAGATTCATGTTCTTACGATGATGAGAGAATAGATGACGTCGAGGTTCCTTTGAGGTACACACATCTATTGAGACCATGGGTAGCCAATGAACTTTTTCAATTGGACACTAACCTCTATGTTGATGAGAGGATTTATCACATTTCTCTGTCGTCCATACATGGCCTGGGTCTATTCTCCATGAATGGCATAAAGGTTCAAGATGGAGGACTTGTTGAGTTGATGGATTATGTACCATGCTACAACTATGGAGATTGGTTGAGGCTGGTCCGATATATGCCAAGTATGCAGAGATATGTAGTCATTGCACATTACATACAACTAAAAGACAATGATCACAAAGGAGCGATGGTGTATATTGATGGAAGGCCAAAGGCGTCATACAATATTGTAGGGGTTATTAACAATAAAAGACCCGAGAAAACATGAAATCAACCCAATTGTATATTTGAGGGGCATGAAGGAAATCAAATATTCGTATGTGTAGTGAAAACAATAGTTGCAGGGGAAGAGTTCTTGATCGATTACGATTTGAATTGAATCGATGGAAGCATTGCTATTACGGGGGTAAATATGTTCTACTAGTATACCAAACCCGTAATTAATGTTTTCCTTTTTATATCTTTAACATACATTTTAATAGCTCATGATTCTTAGATTATTTTCTAACATTATAAAATTTCATGCATCTTATAATGTGGCAAGGTGATCGTGGGAAGACACCGGCTAGCTCACAACAGGTATACAAATGATTTTCATATCAATTCTTGTTTACAATAATTGAATTAACATGTTTAATTTTTGATGTAGACGAGCACACTGTCCGAGTAGGATGATGTGTGGAATGAAATAAATGATTCCATCCACCCGGTGGAAACAATTTGAAAGGCCTTGAGAAAGGAAAATAAGGAATACATTGAATTGTCTAGGTCTAATCCACTTATAGAGGAGGGAAAAAAAGGATGGAAATTTTAAGGCAGGATATAAAACAATTTGGGGTAAGCAAAATTTAAAAAAAAAGACTATTCAGACATATATTGATTTATGATTTTTTTTTTCTAATACCGTTATATGAGAAATACTCTAGCATTTTATTTCTATAAGAAATTTTGAATCCAATGGGACATCTTGGTCAAGGGGAAGCTGTGGGTGGAATTGATGCACAAACCCCACAACATCCTATCACGATCCACATACTTGCGAGGCTATTTTCCTCTCCGTCTGTGGCTCAGAGGAACTGAACTCCTGGGGCCCATGAGACACCCCCACCACACATGATAGACTATGCACGTGAGGGTCCATAGGGAAAATCCTATGAGGATATTGGTTATGCACAAATAGAGCATACTTATCCTGGGGAGACACATGTTCAAAGCTCGGGAAAAATCTCCATCAACTATTTGGCAAATGAAAACTTAGTTCCATTGAAGATACAACAAATCCAAGGTACTTTTGAATATGTTAAATAGTTCCTACCATTTGATTGAAACCTTTATATTTCATATTATTTTAATCTAATTATCATATCATTTTTTAGGAAACAACTTTTTTTACAGGACCTTGCACGAAAATTCTCTAGAGATCTTCGGGCCCACCATTCGCACACGATGGAATTCCCAGAAAAAATATTTGAAAAATAATCTTATAGACGATATGGTCAGCCTATTTGGTGATTTATTCAATAAGTCCGAAATCACCTCAAGGGACATTACGTATTTGAAATATGTTAGAGATCAATATATGGTTCAATTGAAAAAGAACCCTAAGTATGATCGTCCTTTGGCCATTCCCAAGAGGGAATGGAAGAATAGATAAGAATATGAAAAGGAGAGTGCATTGATGTTGTTGGGAAATTATACCCTACGGACTAACAAGCTAGGGCTTAAACTTGCATGTAGATCATGACCCTTAAGAAATTACTTTTAACCTTCTACCCCAAACCTAAAACCCTTTTTCATATGCAAACATGGAAAGAATCAACTAACCTTTTTATCGACGATTGGTGTAGATCCTCCGTTGTGCTTTATCTCCTCGCTTCTGCTGCTCCTTCCAAAGACAATCCTGCAATCAAGACAAAACACTACGCATGCATGCTATTGTTCTACTAGTGGGTTAGAGATTAAGCATAAATCAAATAAAACACATAAGACTCGTGCATTGGGACGGGAAAATTACTCTTTATTAATCTCAAGATGAATCAACTTACAATGATAATAGAGATCGGCCACCATTCCTTGATCCTGATCCTGGGCTCCTCCTCTTCTTTGTCCTCCAACTGCTTTGCTTGAATTCTCCTAAAGCTTGAGGAAAGGCTAAAGGGTTGGGAAAAAATGAATTCGGCAATTGGGTAGAGTTTCTTTGCTATGATTTTCCTCCTTTGAATAGTACCCCTACCCCTTCTTTTATAGGCTAGAAGGAGCTAGGGTTTTAGACGAACTCTCGGCCATGCATGGCTGGGAGTTCCAGTTAACTGACCCAAAGCTTTTCGTTCCGTCGGAAAATTTCTTGATTTTTTGCTTTGTTAGGTAAACGCGGGCTATAGTGGGCTAGCCAGCATTCCAACGCGTGTAGTATAAGGCCTGCCAGCATTCCAACGTGCCCAGTGATAGGTTAGGGCGCGAGCTACTTAATTTAGGAGGTTTTTGAAGAGTCTGTTTAGCATGGCTTTGGCAATGAAGGGAAATGAGTTGGCCTGATGCCAGGTAAGCATGGATGGTGCAATTTAGGGTTATAACAGATGCCCCCTAATATGTGAGGTCAGAAGAGCATCTGATGGCCGAAATACATTACCAATTCTTTACCAATCTGTACTGATATGCTGAATGAGTGAGCCCAGGAATCAGGAATCAGGAGGTGCCATCTGCAAAAAATATCAAATGTCTCACCGAGGTGGGCATACCCATGCTCGGGATAAATCAGAACCATGGATACCAATCAAATACACTGTAGATCCATGTCAAATAACTATAAAGAGTAGCCACAAACAATACACAGTGGAGCTACATCTCGAAATTAGAAAGATATACATAGAAAGTATCCATCTCTCAGAAGTTGATTCGGCCTGATGGCTATACTTCAGAGCTCGAGCAACAACTTCAAAATCTTCTAAACTCGGGTAGGAGTGTAATATGAGTATACGACTGCACTACCCAGAGGTCTTCGACGGCTCGTCGGTTGTGGACTTGATAATCTTGATGATCGGACTGAAGGCTTCAGTGATTTCGAACAAAGACTTGATTGGACGTTCAGGATGGCCAGGTATGCGGACAAGAGACATATTGCAGAGGGGACGACTCAAGCTTAGTAATAAACTTCCCTTGGACAATAGCATGACAAGTGATAAGACTCAGGCAGCATATATGTTAATCATAAGTCTACGAAGTAGGAGGCAACGCAAACT
The DNA here is from genome assembly GCA_032191745.1 of Picea mariana. Lineage (NCBI taxonomy): Eukaryota > Viridiplantae > Streptophyta > Pinopsida > Pinales > Pinaceae > Picea > Picea mariana. The sequence continues at coordinate 342,769 of JASDQU010101864.1, forward strand.
CTCCATATGTTTGGAAGCGTAACCAAACGGTGGAGGACACAACTCTATAACGAGCAAAGCTTCCTAAGGTCGTACTACATCCCATAGTATGATGAATCAAATGGACAGATGTGCTTTATCCAAGGGCGACTCATGATGCTGCCAATAAAGAAAATACTTTTCCCATCCTCTTTTTGGGGTATATTTGATTTTTTTGTTCTTTTTGTTGATTTGGAAAAAAGAATAAAGGAATATTACGTTACAAGGGAGGAACGAGTATAGCAAACATACAAGCTCAAGGCACAAGGACAAGACTGATGTTCTAGGAAATGATACTCAGGAAAATCCTCCAGTGGCCAAAGGTGTTAAAACGTAGACGCAAACTGTTACTAGGCTGACGGGTAAAGGATGCAAATGTGGTTGATAGAACACACAATGGTAACGTCCTTCGATGTAAGTTTAGTGAGCCCAGAGAAGGTAAGCTCAGTGTTTTTCATATTTAGAGAGTCTAAAAAAGCATAAAAGAAAACTCCCTTGGGGTACCTTTTTCGATAATAGTCTAGTCGGTTCGAAAAAGGGGTAAACTAGCACCGACTAGACGTCAATTCAAAACCATTTTAACGAGTGTGACAAGGACAAGATCACTCGGCTATTTTTTCAATTTTAAGGAGTCTGAAAAAAGATTAACTATGGACTCTGTCAGGAATGTCCTTCTGGACCGTTTTAACGAGTGTGAAAGAATAAGGTCACTCGACAATCTTTTCAATTTTAGGGAGTCTGAAAAGAGCTTAACTATGGACTCCGGGGGGGTTTCTTTTTCGTAAATTTAGTCCCTTAGGCCCGAAAAAGGAATAAAATTATAACTGAGGATACTCTTCTAAAGAATGGACATTCAATAGAGTATTCCTTTGTTCGTACAGTTGACCATCCGAACCGAAAAAGGGGTAAACTACCGCCGGGCAGACGTGACTTCAAATTTCAGTTTAACGAGCGTGAAAGGTCACAAGATCGCTCGGCAATCTTTTCATGTTTAGAGGGTCTGAAAAGGGCTTAAAAGGAGACCCATTATGTTGTGGGAGTCCGGAGGGTAAGACAAAGAGTGAAAAAGACCCATGCAGACGAGGCTCAAACTCATATTCAGGAAAGACTATATGGACTCCCGAGCCTACTAGTTTGTTAGAAATGGCATGGACACCATAATGCAACCATGAACTACCTAGGGCATCCATGTTTTGGTAAGCTCTACCACCAAGTTGCGACACTTCTAGAGCAGATATGACGGTTCCATGTCACAACCAGATGGGATCGATCCTATATCATAAGAACAAAAGGCAATGAGATGCAGCAGTTGGGATGAAATCCTATCCTATATGCTGAAGTTGAATTTTTGGAATTTTTTTTTATGGACCGTGAATATTTTTTTTATTTTTTTTTTATTTTCTGAAACTCCATGAAAAAATGTCCCAATACCTGATCAAATTCCTGCCGTATAACTCCTGAACCACTGAAAATGGTTTTTTGTATAAAGAAACTGATAAAAGGGCCCAAAAAAGTGACAAAAAGAGGCCAAAAACTCTATAAATAGAAGCTGGCAGCTCATTATCACCATTGCTGATTTGGAAATTGACTCTGGAGCCAAAAGAACCCCTTTGCCAAATATTGTGATTCCGGGAGCTACAGTGGACGAAACGGACTTCTTCTTGGGCCAAGTAAGTACAAAGTCCCTCATCTTGTATTTCAATACTTCATTTATTAAATTTGAGCATGTTTGGGGGGTGGCCTTCGACCTCTAAGAGGTCGGCTCTAGCCAAACGCAGGCTGTCCAGGGACAGCCCGCGGGTACCCGCACGCAGGGTCAAAACTGCGCGCGGGTACCTGCGACTGTCGCCTCGACAGCCTGCAGGTTACCCCCCGCGCAACAAAAAAATGAATCACAAGATCTAAAATCCCCCTTTTTGCTTTTTGTTTTTGGCAGGATGTATGTTCAATGGAGAGAGAGGGAGCATGAGGCTGACAATGAGGCAGTGGCTGCAGATCCAAATGTTATGGTCGTGCTGTCGCAGTGTGGCTTGGTGAAATTCTTCTTGTGTCCATTCATGCGCGCTCAACCCAGGCTACTGAATGCCTTGGTTGACTATTGGCACCCAGATGCTGAGGCTTTTATGATAGAGGGGAAATCCTTGGTGCCCACTACCGAGGACATCTATTTTCTGATGGGCCTCTCTAGGAGAGGGGAACCCGTCAACTTTCAGACCTTTCCTGCGGGGCTGAGCAAAGTCTCGGAGTTGATAGAGGAATATTGCGTGGCTGGGACCAATTGGAGGACTTCCTCGATACCTGTTAGTAGTATCACCAGCCTTACCCTTCAGACTATCTTATCGCTCATTGGGCGAATTACCGGCTCCGCCGCCGTGCATCAGGCATTGCGCGTACAGATGAACTGTGCAATTCAGTGCATGAATGCACAAATTTTTGACTGGAGTACCACACTACTGGAAAGCATGACAGGTCAGCTGACAGCTTGCAGACAGCGGACACATAGGAACTTCAGGTTCAGGACCATCCTGTGTTCGTTCTTTTTTGAGAGAGTTCCATGTTTCAGTCCTCAGCTGACAGTACGAGGACATCTGGTGAATTTCCCGGCAGTATGCAGATGGGCAGCGTTGCTACCGTGACAGGGTGGTGGGAGGACCACCGAGGCCTTCAATGATGATTTCTTTGCGTGGCTGTAGCGACAGATTCCGGTGATCGAGGATTACCCATATGCCGGGATCGACTTTTCCAGAGATCCAGCGATACCAGTGCCTCCTAGTGAGGAGCGAGGGGAGATGGGTAAGTCTCCGCCTGTACAGTTTTTTTGTTTGCATATGTAATTTTTATGTCTTTTTGATATATATATCATGTTTTTGTATAACAGAGTTTTTGATGGGTGAACATTGTGTTGCGTGCAGATGTGGGACCCGTGCGACCTGCCGATTATGCACGAAACAGGCGCTGCCCACGGCCAGAGGCCACAGCTGCCGCCGCCAGGGGGGCAGCAGTAGCAGGGAACCTCCCAGCAGGAGAGGCCGAGAGGGATCTTAGGAAGATTGAGCGGAACTTTACTGAGCTCACTCGCACAGTTCCCATGATAGAGATAGAGGATTTACCGCCCTCCATGCAGACTCATCTGGTGGGGTTACCTCGGACATGGGTCCGATTGTTTAGGCATTTGGGTCAGGCTGTACATGAGTATAAAAGGGACCATAGGCCCTGAACATCCTTGTAAACTTTTTATGTGCCACGAGCACCGATATGTATATTATTTTTTGAGGGCATAAGCCCTGGTGACTCATTATGGTTCCCACTTTTTGAGGCGCTTGCGCCCATCTATGTACTCTGAGGATTTTATCATGTTAATATATGGTTTTTTATTTCTTTTTTGTGTCTTATAGAGTATGTGTACAAAAATGTATTTACATGTGTATGATCATGATCTTTTTTATGTGTGAGCAAGATGCCAATCTAAAACGTGATTAGCTAGAGTATCTGTGATTTGATTTAGACTCCTAGGAACATGAAAATATGTAATATAATCAAAGTTGCGTTCCAAGAGACGTACCCTAAGGAATCGTTGGTGTAACGTTGGGTCATGAACTCGGTATATGCTGTTTAGCTGCGACACAACCAGTTGAGCGTCTAGATAGACCCGAAGACGAGAGATACCCAATGACAAAGCGTCACGAAGCAACTCAATAACTACGCTATACTCAGCAACATTGTTTGTGGTGTCACCTAAGCATATCCCTCCGGAAGATAACAACTGACCCTGCGGTGTAAAGATTACCCAAGCTGCGGAGGCAAGCCTCCCCGTGTGTCGACTAGCACCGTCTGCATACCCAATGAACACCTCGGACTCACTTGACATCTGCCATAGTGATGAAAGATAACATTAATGACACGTCCATGACATGTTTTTCAAAAGAAACGAAAGAAAGTAATAGCACAAAGACTATACATATGTTACAAAAAGTTACCCACAGTGACCCTATGAGTAGTACTTCTTGAGGTAGAGCCCATTTCTAGGCTTCGCCAAAGCATTCCCTTCAAAATCGACCAAACGATAAGCACCCTTCTTTAAAACCTCCTTAATAATGAAGGGTCCGAACCACATCGGTTTAAACTTTCCTGCCCCCAAGGGGTCCTTATCTTGGTCGTAAACCAAGACAAGGTCTCTCTTAGAAGAAATCCGAGGACGAACGGACCTGTCATATTGACACTTAACCTTATGTTTATGAGCCTCGTTGGCTAGAGCCGCATCGCGGCACTGTTCATCAAGCTGCTCAAGGTGTACTAACCGCTCTTCAAGTGGAGAAGTGTCTGACAATAACTGTACTGCCAATTTCAGAGATGGAATTTGGCATTCGATGGGCAAGACTGCCTCCAGTCCGTAAACGAGTTGGAAAGGTGAGAAACTGGTTGCAGTCTTAACTGATGTTTGGTAAGCCCATAATGCCGAATATAACATCAAAAGCCAATTTGACTTGGCTGAGTTGATGGTTCGCTGTAGCATTGTCTTAAGTGTTTTGTTAACAACTTCCACTTGCCCATTGGCTTGGGGGTAGTAAGGTGATGAGTGTTCTTGCCATAACCCAAGCTTTGATGTTAACTTGGAGATCATTTGGTTCTGAAAGTGACTGCCATGGTCAGTGAAAATCTCTCTTGGGACTCCGAACTATGCTATAATCTAGTTAAATAAGAAGAGAGCTGTAGTCTCTTCATCATCTTTGAACGTCGGCATAGCTTCGACCCACTTAGTGAAGTAGTCGACAGCCACAATGATATAGCGGTGCCCCCTGGCTGACGGGGGGTTGCAAGTAGTGTAATCAATCCCCCATTTAGTGAAGGGACCGACGGTGATAACAGGAAACATGGGAGCTGGATGTGCCCTCATCTTCCATGAGAAGATCTGGCACGGATGGCATTTCTTGACCGACTCGATACAATCTTTAATAAGTGTGGGCCAGAAGTAACCTGCTCGTAAAATCTTTTGGGCTGTTGCCAACCCAGATAAATGACCGCCACAAGCTCCTATATGACAATCGTTGAGCACTATGACGGCCTCCTCATGAGTGAGACATCGACGCAAGATACAGTCTACGCCTCTCGATACAACGTATCATTGAGTATGAGATAGTTCTTGGCCTGATGGCGTATCTGCCGATGCTCATCACGAGAAGCAAAGGTGGGGCACTTCAAATTCTAGATATAGATCACTATATCTCCGTACCAGGGGTCTGACGATTCGATCAAAAACATATCCCCCCGGATAGGTGATTCCTCAGGCACAACGTCACCTGACTCAACCGGAAGTTCCGAAATAAGCTCTGCGAAGACCAATGACTTCTTGGACTTTGCTGAAATGAAGTCTAAGTCAAATTCTTGGAGGATGACCATCCATCTACTGAATTTTTCCCCCGATAACTCATCGTGTCAACATGTACTAAAATGGATTCACGATAGCTACGACGGTGGTCTTGTGAAATAGAACATAGTGACGGAACCATTGAATAGCATGAACTGCTGCCAACACAAGTTTCTCGAGATGAGTATAATTAATTTTCGGTCCTACGAGGCCTCGGCTCAGGTAATAGATCACACATTCAGAAAATGAATCACCTTCCTGAACTAAAACCATGCCAATAGTTGACTCTGCGGCAGCTAGATATAATAGGAAATCCTTGTTATAATTCGGTGGCCGTAGCAGAGGTGCGGTTGTAAGAGCGTGTTTCAATGCATGGAAAGAGTGTTGCGCTGCTTCGTCTCAGAAAAAGGGAACATCTTTCTTCAGTAAACACATGAAGCCTTTGGTGATTTTGGCATAGTTGGCGATGAAGCGTCGTAAGAAGTTTGCCTTACCTTGAAGACTCTGAAGTTGTAAAATTGTGCGTGGGGGGGGCAACTGGACTATTGCCTCCACCTTAAGAGGATCCACCATGATCCCTATTGTTGAAACGATGAAACCTAACAGTCGTCCTGACGTGACGCAAAAGCTGCACTTGTTGGGATTCAAGAGAATCCTGAAGTAGCGACAACGTTCGAAGATTAGTCGGAGGTGCATAGGATGATCCTTTCGCTTGCGAGAGCGTGATGCTAAATCATCTAGATAGGCCTCGACTATATGCTTGAGGTCATGAAATGCAAAAGACATGGCTCGCTGGAAAGTGGCTCCAACATTTTTGAGGCCAAAAGGCATCTTACGATAAGCGAATGTACCCCAAAGACAAATGAATGCCGTTTTGTGTTGGTCCTCGGGTTTGATTTGGATTTGGTTATAGCCCGAAAAACCATCCATGAATGAAAAGGCTTCACAACCGGCGCACTCATCAATGATCTGGTCGATGAATGGGGTTGGATAATTATCTTTTGGACATGCCTTGTTCAAATCACAGAAATCAGTACAGACGCGAATTGTGCCTTGTTTTTTATCGACCGACACGGGATTTGACACCCATTGAGTCAAGTGGATAGGGTATATGAACCCGACCTTAAACAATTTCTCAACTTCAGCTTTGATGGCTGCTGCTTTCCTAGGATTAACTAGACGAAGTTTCTGTCGAACAGGCTTAGCATCAGGATATGTAGTGATCTCATGTTCAACTATTTTCGGATCGATGCCTGGCATTTCCTCATAAGACCAGGCAAAAACGTCGCGAAATTCTTTGAAAAGGTCCATGTAAATATGAATCTCTTCGAGGGAGCAATCAGCTCCGACGAAGACATTCTCCACGACGCCAGGGGTTCGGGAGATGTTAATAGGTATGGTTGCAGCGATAGTCGCCATATTGCCCTCAACATAAATATCCTGTGTAGCTAAGAGGTTAATGGGACATGGCTGATCTCCCATCATGGTGATCGTGAATTCTCTTGCCTCGATTCGGTGTAACTCTAGGAGGAAATAGGATCTGTGATGAAGATCTTCCCAAGGTTTGTCCGAACCAGTCATTGCTTCGATTATTGCTTCGTCAAAAGGCAAGACTAAATCTAACGAATCGGTGTTGGAAAGAGAATCCTGAGCCCAGATAGGCTCAAAGAGTGGATCCAACTCTTGTGCGGGAATCGGATCTGGAGTGGCTGAAGTTTGCTGAACCAAAGAGTACGCTACTTCAGTGGCCGACAAGGGCGTAGACATGCCCGCATGCCCCGTCGCATCCATCGTGTCTGATGGGGAAGGAAGAATCCACGGATCCTCAAAGTAAGTCGTGCGGAATGACGAAACATGGAAAATCTCAGCCTTGTGGTGTGTCGATATAAACTTGAAATCGCCTTGAGGAGGTGGGTAATCGAAAGTACCCATCAAACATGGGCACAAACCAACTCCTATGTTAACAACATCGGCTTGAGGATTATCTACCATGGGAACCGTGGATGCCCCCAAGGCTGGATCAGGTCGAGAGAAAGACAACTGATCAATGGTCACTATCTGGCCTTCATGTGGAAACAATAAGATGCGGAAAATTGTAGTGACCACCGCTTGCATAGAATAAGTCCAACTACGACCTAACAAGAGATTGTAATCGATGGGGGCATCGACTACCTCTACTTCGATGCACATGGTCTTTCCCCCTAACTGTACAGGGAAAGAAGGAATGATGCCATGTGGTTGGAAAGAACAACCATCGAACGAAGTAAGGAGAGTGGGTGACGGAGACAACTCGGGCTGACCAATGGCTTTCCAGCATGCCAACGACATAACGCAAGTCGAAGCACCCTCATCGACCACTGTGCGGTAGATATTCCATGTAAAATTTTTCGTGGGGTGAGCCACTACTATTTGAAACGCGACGTGGTAAGGCAGATGAGGTTTCAAGTCAGTCGTATCTAACATGATGGTACCTGGGTTACAAGTCTCAGTAGAGCCTAAAGCAGTCAACATGACTTTACTCTGAGCAGGGAAACTTTGGAGGACCTCCAAAGCAGACATAGCACAAGGGGTTTGTGATAAATCTTCCACCACAGAGTAGTTCTGGGCGGCCCTTGTGTTTGGATTGTGAGAAGCCCTCTTAAATGCACCCTTTGGAATGCGTGTCATTGTTTCGCCCAACGTCTTCTTGATCTGTAGAAGAAGAGATGGGATCTTGGCTTCTTTGCCCTTCTCATAGGCACTTGGTTTGCTATAGTCATGTGCTCTATTCGTTATGAAAGAATCACTTTTAACCATATATACGTTCATAGAAGAAGGATTGTTTGGAGGGTGGCAGTTTTCCTGGCTGCCCCCATCGCCACTTGTAGAGGCTTGAGTTAAATTTTGCCCATGCTGAAAGGGATTAGTCAACATAGCTTGCTGTTGCTGTGTGACAAACTTCTGGGCCTCTGCAAGTCGAGGGCATAAATGGGTCGGGTGGTCTTTCGTGCACAAGTTGCATGGATACCTCGCCTTCCTCTTTTCCGTGGTTCCCTCGCCAGCATTATCAGTTGGTTTTTTATCCCCCTTACTCTTTTTGCGTTGTTTTTTCTTCCCTTCAGGCTGCTGGTTGGACTTTGGGTTAATCGTCTACACGGAGTGTACTTTCGACATTTGAGTAGGAGGAGCAGCCAAAGTAGTAGTCTGGCTGGCCGCTGAGTGTTGTATAGATAACTGCTGCAATTGTTTTGTCAATTGCTCAGCGGGCTTGGTTTGTGCCGAACCAACGATACCATCGGCATGTGGTCTGGCTCTCTGTCTGGTTTTATCAAGTATTGACCGTGGTGCATCTGGCAGGATGTTGTATAATAAACCAGACTGAGAATAGATAAGCTCAAACTGTTGAGCCCTCATGATGGAATCTTCCTTGGAGAAAACCCCTGAAGTCACGACGTCTTTGGATAACTGCGGAACTAAAGACTTAAGGAACCACTCAAGCAGGAATGCTGGTGGGACAGGTACCTTGATTAGACTCTTTCGGCGTCTCCACTCTCAGATATGATCCGAGGTATGGTCTGCTGATGTCTATTCGAAATTGGCTAGCAACTCGGTGCCGGCGTCGTATCTCACAGGTAACTGGAAATGGTTAAGGAAAGCCATAGCCAGTTCGCCAAAAGAAGAATATCGTGAGCGATCAAGCTCGATGTACCATTTCACGGCGCTCCCGATGAGAGTGCGTTGAAACAATCACAACTGGATGGAGTCATCTTTCAGTGAGTTAGATGAACACCAGAGATGGAAAGCGGTCACGTGATCACCTGGATCTTCGTTAGGCTTGGACTCGAACTTGGGAATGTCCGAAGGCAACTTTGTTGGCATAGGAGGCCAACGTGGATCGTGACAGATAGGATCATTTAAAAACCGAGTCAAATCTGGCAAGTGTAATGTCGCCAAGAATGGTAGTTTAGGTTGCTGCTGATAACCTGGATAAAAGGGTCCTGGAGTTTGACTGGCACCAGGTTGCCAGGAAAAGTTTGGCTGCTGGCCTGGATTTTGGTAGAAACCATGGTTCTGACCAGCGTAAGGGTTTTGCATCTGAGGAGACATCATTGGTTGATTCCCCATAAAGGACATAGGATGTTGGGCATTCATCGTGTTCGATGGACTTTGGGAAGGATGACCCCATGCCGGTCCCGATGGGAGAGGCATAGAAGTATGTCCGGGGTTCCATTGACTGTGGAAAGAATTACCCCAGAACGACATTCCAGAGGAAGGAACAGATCCTTGTCCTGAGTTCCAAGGTCATGGTTTATGTGCCCCCAGCGCAGGAATAGTACCCTGTGCCGGTGTAGACTGTCCAAAAATGGGTGTGCCACCAGATGGGAAAGCAGCGGATGAGAAAGTGTTATTACCAAACGTCCCATTCCAAACAAATGGTGATGAACCTACCGACTGAGTTTGTGCAGGTGTTCCTTGACTCCTGGCTCCAAATGAACTTGTGTGTGTAGGCTGCCCGAAGGACTGCTGATGCAATCCACCAAGTGAAGGAGACGAAGGAGGGATATGACCTCCAGCGTAAGGAAAAGCATTTAAAGGGACAGGAATGCCCCCAAGTTGACCTTGCAGAGGAGCGTTAGAGCTCCCTGCCCCCAAACCCAAAGTCTGTAAAGTGGAGGAAGTGAGTGTCGGACTTGTACCTGAACTAGGCATACCATATGAAAACGGAGGGCCTGTCGCACTAGGTGTGTAAGGAGGTTTGGCTGCTGGGATAGATGGGGTCGGTCCACTGTGCGACGTAGTTGTGGTCGAGACCATGGTGGCCTGGACCACCGACAAAAGCAAGTTAGGAGAAGCTTCTCCTATGGTAGCAACAGTGATGGGAATGGAAGAATTCCCAGCTGAAGTAACAGAGTTTGGTTCCATCACTGGGTTAGGCACTAACAGGCGTTCATAGAATTGAATAGGCACAATAATATCCGGCCAAGTATCAGTGTTTGAGGTTTCAACCATTCCAAGATTGGCGGTCGATTCCTCGGGGGGGTGTTCGGGCTCAAAAGCCCCGGTTGCTTTGAAAGACCCTTGATAGTCTAGCTTCCGCCTCAATGGTGGCGGGGGTGGCTCCAGTATAACCGGCGGCAGGCCCAGAAGCCTTCGTGACCGGCAGAGCTTTGAATCCTCCACTGTGTGAGAATATTCATGACATGCTAAGGTATTCTACACGAACAAACAGTAACACTCGCTAAAAGAAATCCCCTAGAAGACAAATCAAGCAAGCACTAAACTAGTTGGAAGAATAGTTACAACAACCAACACTAGAGAAACTTACCGGTGCAAGTGAAACTCGAATATGGAAGCACCCTCCGGGTATACTCTGCAAAGCATGGCCCGATGTCTGTCCTAGACACCACGGTATACCCCCGTAGTCACCCGTGTATGTCCCTAGAAAAGATTGGCAACTAGTTTGCCAGCACGTGAACAGTCACCAGGCGGGTACAGTCGATAGTCGGGTAGACCACAATGAGCAGGGTATCAAGCCCGAAACTTGTCAAGGCTATCGAGAGAAAATGGTCCGAAAGACAACTGAGGACCTTGAATGGATTTGAGACCCACGAAGCTCTGTGGAAAATGCAAACGACGGAATCCCTCAACAAATCCTCGATATGTGTTCTCCACTACGCTCGGTCCGGCTTTGGAGGGATTATCTCCACTACCTTTCCTTACGCGACCTCGTGTTTAACCCCTGTGTTAGAGAGGGATCCCGGATAACTTTCCATAACTGGACTTCTACAATCCCTATTGACAGACTCCAATGTTTGGTTTGAGTGCCCTTGGAGAATTTACTCTCCAATCTATTCCAAGGCCCTAGTCCTGAGCTAGTGTATGTACCCTACAAACAAAAAGTCTAATCATTTTTAATTAGCATTGCTTTTAATGGGCTTTTTTAAGTCACAAGGAATGAAAGTGAAACTGATGGTGTGTAACGACTCAAAGCAAAATGAACAAGAAATGCTTGGAAACAAAAACTTTTACAAACAATGCAAAAACCAACAACTTTTCAACAAGAAAGACTTCTTTTCTTTTTAAATTTTCTAAGATATCATGCAGAAAAACATCAAGGAATTTCGCTCAATCCGCGAGCTACTTATGCGCTAAATTTTCTGCAAGCAACTTATGAAACAAGACTTCTTCCTAGCTACTGATGCAACAACACAATCTTCAAACCAAGAAGAAAATGAAACAAGAGATTTTTTTTTTTATTTAATTGCAAAAAGAAGCAATAGAGGGAAAATGACGACAAGCACAAAACCAAGAAAATGAAATAAAGTTTTGGCTTAAAGCACAGATCGCAAAAGAATCAGAACAAAGATGCGAAAAAACAATCAAGAAAGTACTGACTCTAACACTTGTCTAAAAACCATAATTTTTTTTTCTTTTTGTCTTTCCTATCAAAACATCAACTAAACACACAGGCTAAGGATAAGATGCCCTAACCTGCTGACTGTGCATCCCCAGACTCTCAACCCCTGAGAGGATCTCTTTTCACCAGAGGAGGGGATGACTGCCCCACCCAAGCTGAAAAGCTTCCAATCAAGCCCGCGACTGTCACCAAGAAAACACGCGTGCAAACGCGTGCTGAGCTAAAACAGCACGCGGGTACCCGCGGGCTAAACTTAAACAGGCCACGGGTCTGTATAAAAGCTAAGATAAAACAACACACAGGCAGCCCAGACCTAAAAAAGGCCTCTGGTATTGACAACCAGGGTCTCTAAAAGGCTTGGATGCTTCTACTTCAACAGAAAAGAAAAATTTGCAAAAAGGAAACAAATGCAAAAGGATAACTAACACAATAAGGCAGACTGAAAGCAAGACAGTAAACCAATAAGACCCAGACAGGATCTAGAAAGCCCCCTGAGAAGATAAACTTCTGACAGGGAAGAGGAGACTGCCTCTTAAGCTTCCTGGGCTCTACACGCTACTGAAACCACTACAGCAGGTGTTCAAACGTGGGCTGTATAAGGTTAGGGCACGGGTTACACGCGTGCAGGCCTTCTGCAGGCCGCATGTACCTTTGTGTGTCCCGAGAAAAATTGTCAAGCAACAGTCAAGGAAAAACTGGTATTGATAACCAGGTTCCCCACTAGCTTTGACCTAACAGACAACAAATAAACAAAGAAACTGAAACTGTACTTCTTTGAAATACCCAAGAACCTCAATGAAATTCGGAAACCCTAAGAGTAAAATCTCCCTAGTGGAGTCGCCAATTCTGTTGTTGGGAAATTATACCCTACGGACTAACAAACTAGGGCTTAAACTTGCATGTAGATCATGACCCTTAAGAAATTACTTTTAACCTTCTACCCCAAACCTAAAACCCTTTTTCACATGCAAACATGGAAAGAATCAACTAACCTTTTTATCGACGGTTGGTGTAGATCCTTCGTTGTGCTTTATCTCCTCGCTTCTGCTGCTCCTTCCAAAGACAATCCTGCAATCAAGACAAAACACTACACATGCATGCTATTGTTCTACTAGTGGGTTAGAGATTAAGCATAAATCAAATAAAACACATAAGACTCGTGCATTGGGACGGGAAAAGTACTCTTTATTAATCTCAAGATGAATCAACTTACAATGATAATAGAGATCGGCCACCGTTCCTTGATCCTGATCCTGGGCTCCTCCTCTTCTTTGTCCTCCAACTACTTTGCTTGAATTCTCCTAAATCTTGAGGAAAGGCTAAAGGGTTGGGACAAAACGGATTCGACAATTGGGCAGAGTTTCTTTGCTATGATTTTCCTCCTTTGAATAGTACCCCTACCCCTTCTTTTATAGGCTAGAAGGAGCTAGGGTTTTAGACGAACTCTCAGCCATGCATGGCTGAGAGTTCTAGTTAACTGACCCAAAGCTTTTCATTCCATCAAAAACTTTCCTGATTTTTTGCTTTGTTAGGTAAACGCAGGCTGTAGTGGGCCAGCTAGCGTTCCAACGCATGCAGTATAAGGCCTGCCAACGTTCCAACGCACCCAGTGATAGGTTAGGGAGCGGGCTACTTAATTTAGGAGGTTTTTGAAGATTCTGTTCAGCGTGGCTTTGGCAATGAAGGGAAATGAGTTGGCCTGATGCCAGGTAAGAATGGATGGTGCAATTTAGGGTTATAACAATTGAGAAACCAAGGGAAGACACCACCTGGCCCTGTGAGGTAATATATGATATTTTGAATTGAATATGCTGAATTTTGTTTAGTTCTACATAAAAAATCATGATATCCTATAACCTACTTGAAACTTTTCATAGGATCCCAGACATGTCAAAATCAACAAAGGAAAGACTAGAAAAACACGGGAAACACAAACTTGGCCAAGGTGGTTACTTTAGATTGAAAGATAGAATTGTAAGTACCAAAAAATTTATTCATATTATACATATCATCATGCAAATTTCATCTAATATGCAGCCAATAAGAAAAAATCCATATCTTCTGCCATGTGATGCAGGGGGATACATTCAACACTACCACCACTAAAGAAGACTTGATTCTCGACTTCAAGTTCAACTTTCAAGCTGTGGTGGAAAATCGACAAAGGAAAGAATCACATACACAATCTCACCCTTCGAATGAGTTGGTAAATAATATGACAAGATTGTTGTTGTTGATTACTTGTCAAATATATTGACGATTTATTTAACCTATCAATTAATTATGTGTCTATTTGTTTTAAGTAGATAAGAAACACCAGTTCATTTGAGGGTGGTGGAAAACAACCCCATGATACTAGTGGTTCAAAAACCCATCATGGTATGCATGTCTTTAAAACAAAATGTATAATATGACGATTATGAATATTTCCTTTAGATGGTGTACTTATAACTTTTCTTGTTTCAATGGCAGAGCATGTAGATGAGGGTGCTCAGAGAGGAGATGAACCAATGACAATCCAACCAATGGTGTCCACTAATCCTCCACATAAAAAACATAGTAATAATATTCGTACTAATGAAACAATGCTATGAATAATAACTAACCATGTCCTTTTAATGTTTTTTGTTATTGTAGTGGATGCCCCTGTAGTGCATCAACGTCCACATCCTACTACTAGAAGTAGTAGAATGCTTGAGATGACCCATCACTTTCCAGCAGTAGAACAAGACCCAATAGCCAAAGGCCGATATCGAGACAAATGTGATGATGATACACTCTTGATTTTTATCAAAAAGAAGAAACATAAAAAGAAGCGCCTGTACATATTTTCAGGACAAATTTTATTAATATAAATTATTGACTGTACAATTTTTTGTTTTGCTAGTTGTGCATGGACCTTATATGTTCTGTATGCATGTACCTTCTTTCATTCATTTACCTTTAATTCTTTTTTTTTCTACTTGCTATGCATGATTGGGTATGGGGAATTGAGAGTGATGCGAGGAGGGGGGGAGGGGCCAAACGAGCTTCCACCTCCACGTGGTTGGTCATGTTTAGTATTGAAACGAAGAGGAGCTCATTCATGAAGTATTCCCCTTTAGTATTTCTAGAGCATGTTACATGTTTAATTATTATTCAGTCATATAATGTTTAATTCTCTTTATCAAATGCAAGATCATTTTTGTTTAGTTATTATTCATTCGTTTAACCTATTATTGTCTTTGACAAATGCAAGTTTGAAGGGAGGTCACCTCCACGATCCACAACACATTTCCGAAAAGGTACAAATCATTTACTTCTCTTGCATCATTAGATAGTTACATTATGTATTATTTATTTCATCCATAAGTTAGTTACATTAAACTCAATGATGAGACCTCTTCCAAATTTGTACACAAACACGTTTTTTTTAATTAAATTTTGTACAAAACACATAGACATCAAATTACCTTTGTATGAGATAGGATGAAGATTACATAAATGAGTGATAAGTAAGATATATTGAACTCTGTACAACTTCCATGTTTACAAGCAATAGAACCATTATTAATATGTGTCTCACATACAATTGTCATGAATCTTAGCACCCCTTTGATGGTAGTGTCTCACATACAATTATATATGAGTCAAAGGTCCTTTATAATCCAAAACTGGGACATTTTAGAACAATAGTAGAAATGTGAATTATCTATTGGGTCAAATTATGACACCGTCCGACTTTGGCATTAGAAAGATAGTGTCAAATGATTTATTGTCAATTAATTCTCCCCTTTTGCTAACTACTTTTTCTCACTGTCCATTAATTCTCCCCTTTTGCTAAATACTTTTATTCATTGTCCAATACTAATTCTCCCATTTTTCTAGCTACATGGTCTGGGTCTAAGCCACTTACAGAGGAGGGAAACGAAAGGATGAATATTTTAAGGCATGGTATAGAACACGATGATGATGAAAAATAACCTTCATTATTTCTAGTCTTGCCTTGGTTGTTTTTGATGTGTCTAGGATCCTACAAAAAGTTTCAAGTATACTATAATATATTTAAAATATGTACCAGACACGTAAAAAACAACCAAGGCAAGACTAGAAAAATATGGGCAACACAAACTTTGCCAAGGTGGTTACTTGAGATTAAAAGCTTGAATTGTAAGTACTAAATACTTTATTTAT
Organism: Picea mariana; assembly: GCA_032191745.1. NCBI lineage: Eukaryota > Viridiplantae > Streptophyta > Pinopsida > Pinales > Pinaceae > Picea > Picea mariana. The sequence goes on from JASDQU010101864.1 coordinate 358,722, forward strand.
ATTATGCATATCATCATGCAAATTTTATTAATATAAATCATTGATTGTACACTTTTTTTTTTTTTTCCTAGTTGCATGTGGATTTGATATGTTCGTTATGCATGTACCTTCTTTCTTTCATTTACCTTTAATTCTTGTTTTTCTACTTTCTATGCACGATTGGGTATGGGGAATTGAGAGTGATGCGAGGGGGGGGGGTGGTTGGTCTTGTTTAGTAGAGAATAAATTATTCTCAAAACCAAGAGGAACTCATTCATGAGGTATCCCCTTTAGTATTTCTAGAGGGGCATACATGTTTAATTATTATTTAGTCATATAACATTTAATTCTCTTTGTCAAATGCATGCTCATTGTTGTTTAGTTATTATTCAATCATTTAACCTATTATTGTATCTGAATAGTGCAATTTTGAAGGGAGGTCACCTCCATGATCCACAATGCATTTACGACAAGGTACAAATCATTTACTTCTCTTACGTAATTAGATAATTACATTTTGAGTTACATTAGATAGTTACATTGTGAAGTATTTATTTCATGCATTAGGTAGTTACATTAAACTAAATGATGGGGCTTCTCTCTCTACCCCATCTCTCTTTATTCCTCTCTCTCCCTCTCATACATGAGGTATTCCCGTTTAGTATTTCTAGAGCATCATACATGTTTAATTATTATTCAGTCATATAGCATTTAATTCTCTTTATCAAATGCAAGCTCATTGATGTAAGTCCCATGTAAGTGGCATAACTATCAAATCCAATGTGGTGATCCATATCAACTCAAAGTCAATGAAACCTCACCTAAAACTAACCAAGGGGGATCCTAAGGGAATCGATTTGATGTCTACACATATAAAGGTCTAATAATAAGGCCATCTCTCACCTCCAAAAACTGTTAGGAATAAAAGGAACAATTTCTCATATATTATCAAAGGTCTTCTCATGCCGATAGACTATCTTCAAAAACAATGATCACATGGTATTAGGATCCCTCTTGGCCAACAAAGGTTGTGTTCTCATTAGATGCAAGTCGAAATAGGTCATCATATCCCTTGGGAAGACAAGAATTGCAAACTATGTTACCTTTGATAGGTTGAGGATGAATAACATTTTATTTTCATATATCTCATTTATTATGAGATCCAAGTGTTATTTCATTGTCTTTAAAAAGATTCAAGGGAAATTATCTAGCTTCTTCCATTATCCAACCATATATGCTTTTCCTTGTTTCTTCGAGAGTTGTTTTCCTTTCAACATCAAGCCTTGTATTTCTCCTCCAAATCTACCCAATTAATCACACCCTTGTTTCGACCCATTTGGCCTAGTAGGAGTGTAAAGTTTCAAGTAAATATTGGAGATATTGAAATGGAGAATACCAAATAGATTAGACATTGTATCCTTACTCAAGTTTCTCCACAAATAGCTCAGAAAACTAGTTCCATATCTCATCATAGAGGGGTTATTGCTTTCTTCCATATGTAGCATGATTCTCTTGGATAGGGGAGCATCATTCGAATTTTCCCCTCCTCTAAAATCCTATCAACTTTGGATGTTAGGAGAGATTCTATGCATATTCCATATTTGTATCCCTTAGCCTAGTTGGCTTCTCTTAGTCCATTCCACTCTGTAAATGACATTATCTGACTTAGTAGCAATGCTTCACAATGATTGATGGGAATACAATCTCCTCCTCAACTTCAAACATTTACTAGAAACCACTTTGTTATTCATCTATTGAATTGTGGTTATAAATCCCACTCTTTGTTCTCCTCCTCAGGTTTGTACTTTATTAGTGAGGGTTTATGCATCTTGGGTTTAACCCTGCTTCTATTCTCTTACTAAATCATTTTCTTTTTTCTTCTAGGAAAGAGATGCCCTAGGCACTCTTTCTTTTGTTATTGTTACTTGTACTTTCAAATCCCATTGACCTATTTTGGTCATTAGTGGAAATTAAAATTACATTTCATTTCTTTTTCAGGTGTTGAGCGGGTTCAACTATATCTATGTTTAATATTTTATTCTAATAAAACTAGAAAGATATGACTCTTCAACATAGATCATATGGAATGTTTTCACTCTTAATCAACCAATTTATTCAATATCTATTTATTGCAATGCTCTTGTTTACACATACTTATCTTCCCAGATACAATATTTGTTACCTCAAGCAAGAGACCAAACCTACTTAGTTTACCCTCCAGATGGCTTGGTACATTCTCAGGCTGCTCACTACATCAACAAGTCTATTTATGTCATGTTTGGTTTATTCACCATGCCTTTGTTGGATGACCTGACATAACTAGTTCTATTATCTGGGTTACTGTATACAACACATTTGTACAAGATGAACCCATATATAAGATAGAAAACTTCCGTCTGACCAATTTTCTCTAAGTTATACCGATATATTCCTCTTTTATGAAGATATACTACTCACAATATTTTGGGATGTTCTTTTTTAATGCCAGATTGGGTACAAAACTTTGACCATACAAAATAGTCAAGATTCTTGGCTAACAAGAATAATTCCAATGATGGAAGCACATTAGAGTTGGTCTTCAAAGAAATATATCAGTTCATCATCAACAAGAAAACAATAATAACATTCGACCATATTTGGTGTGGGTTTGATCCCAAAGGTAGATTAAGTGAATTTTGTGGGCCTGTATGAACACTTCTTTTTGTGCCTTAATGGTGAGACTGTATGGTTGTTATGGTTTTATTCCAAGTGGATTTGACTAATGCTTCTTTATTATATGTTTGAAATGGAAATTTTGTGAGGCTTCATGCTCTTGGGGAGTTTTGTTAGATATTTTGTACAAAAAATGCCCAATATGTACACAATTGATTTAATTAATAGTTAAGGTAAGCATTTTATAGCAAAATACATATTTAAAAACTAAAAACAAATGGAAGTCTTGGAATATTAAACCCAACTATTGAACAATAATGAAATGTCTCTAATATAGAGCTATACTTAATTTTCAAGATTCATAAAGAAAATATCTAGATTATGTAACATTCTTAATTTCCTTCCAATCCTTAATGTAAAAGTATTGACAACATTTAGTGGGGAGGTGTCACATACTAGTTTCTTTCACCTTGTATGTAAAATGTTGTATTTGAAGGTAATTATCGTTCTTTTCACAAGATGGTATGTAGTATTTACAATTTTTACATGAAGAATCACACCTGATAGTAAATCAAATATGATTTCCACCACTGCAATATATCAAGTTCCAACATACATTACAATTTACCAATATGATATGTACATCAACAAATAATTATAATGATGCATATTTAATATTAGTTAGTCAATATTTTCAAAATGGCTAACCTATTCCCATTTCCTTTGGAGATCAAATAATTCTTGACAGTAAGAGGAACATTCCACTTGATAACAAGAAGCCAATTCTTTTAGCATACCCTTCCTTTTGATGATGCTACTCATTGTCAGATTCAAGCAGTTAGTATAAGAAGTAGTTCATCCCTCTTCTCTTTTGATATCTAATCAATTGGATGTTCCTCCCTCTTCTCTTTTGATATCTAATCAATTGGATGTTCCTCCCTCTTCTCTTTTGATAGTAGTTCATTATCCACTAAATCTGATCTTGTCATTGCCATATCCCCAATTATCTTGCCTTAGATGGTAGCATTTTGTTAAGTACCAAGATATATCTACCAATATAATCACCACAAATACTGAATACACAATAGATCCACAAAACAATATAGAAGAAACCACACTTTATTATATCAAACCCTTGAGGTAGGGCAACACCATACAATGAATCCTATTATGGAAGGGATCCTCTCCTGTTCACTTGCCTCT
>JASDQU010101864.1:362605-381681 GCA_032191745.1 Picea mariana
TTTATATAGTGCTACCATCACCTAAGAACATTCTAGAGGAGGAATCTTCTAGAAGTAGAACCTTCTAAGAAGTCCTCTTACATTTATTATATCTAACTACCAATTTATTATATCTAACTACCATAGTGGGCCTTATTTAATAATATAGTGGACCTAGTCCACCTTACATTGAATGACCTCCACTATTATCATTGTGGGCCCTCTGGGCCACCCCCACTACCTCTCTAGCTACTTTACATTCCATCCCCCTTATGAAAGCGTTGTCCTCAATGCTTGATGTACAACCATATACCAGGGTCCCATGGATAATTGTGGACCATAATGCTGAAGAAGACTGGAGAACCAAGGTCCCATGTAGAAAGGAAAGCCACCATGCTAATGTAGTCCGACCACCATTGTAAGCCAGGGTCCCATGTCCAAGTGCTCATGTGAACTCCTCGTGGAAGATTTTGGAACCCAATAACCAACTCAAAATGATGCTCCAAATACTGACACCTATCAAGTGGATCTAAATAAGAAGATCCATCCACACAGTGGAAAAAGGTCGTAGCAGAATCTAAAATGAATAATACCACTTCAGAATATGCAGGATGGACACTGGTAATAATCATTGGCTCTCAATTTGTTACATTGATGCTCTCTACAGAAGGTGGATTAGAGTCATCAAATAAAATATGAAAGTGGTTGTCATCCCAGAAATGACAACTATCCATATACCAATCATCACAATTGGCCTCAAAATCATACCAAGCATATATTTCTTTCTTATATTCATCCATGAGGCCCTCCATAATAAATCTCTCCTGCATGTTATTCAATGAATCTTGAATACTACGAAAACTATCATTGAGGCCGTCTGTGAGGCTGTCTGTGAGACCATGTACAAATGCATCCAATCTGTCATCCAATGTGTGAAACAATTGGGATTTGAATGATTCAAGAATTTCTTTCAGGTTTTGAGAAGAAATAGCCATCTGAGCATCCTATGAATTCACCCAATAAGTTATGGCATAAAATCACGACTTTTTTCTGGAAAAACCCTAAAAAACTGTTGAAGTTAAAATGCTCATAACTTCACTTCCCGGACTCCATTTTGGCTGATTTTTTTTTTTGAAATTGGGTGAAATTGTGAGAGGAAATCAGATATATAATTTATTTATGCAAATTCAGCCTCTAGATTCTATAGAAATAAAAAATTTCTCGCCGCCGTCCGGGGAAAAAATCCTGAAAATTTGCAGATTTTAAAATTTCAATATCTTGACTTCCCGAACTCCGTTTCAGACGATTTTTTTTTTCAACTTGGGTGTTTTTCTGAGAGGAAATCAGATATACAACCATTTTGCTACAAAATTTTTACAAAAATATACCAAAATCTTCGAGAATGTCGCGGCCCTCTTTTTTCTTCTCTGAAAAAAAAATCTGCAAAATTAAAAAATATTTGCCCACAATGTCTGCCCAAGGAAAGTGCTCTCATACCACTTGTTAAGTACCAAGATATATCTACCAATATAATCACCACAAATACTGAATACACAATAGATTCACAAAACAATATAGAAGAAACCACACTTTATTATATCAAACCCTTGAGGTAGGGCAACACCATACAATGAATCCTATTATGGAAGGGATCCTCTCCTGTTCACTTGCCTCTTCGAGGGGGAATCCTCCTATTGAGCTACCACTCCAAATACAATATTTCTTTTCATGTCTCATTACATTGATTGAACCCCTTTATATAGTGCTACCATCACCTAAGAACATTCTAGAGGAGGAATCTTCTAGAAGTAGAACCTTTAAGAAGTCCTCTTACATTTATTATATCTAACTACCCATTTATTATATCTAACTACGATAGTGGGCCTTATTTAATAATATAGTGGACCTAGTCCACCTTACATTGAATGACCTCCACTATTATCACTATGGGCCCTTTGAGCCACCCCCACTACCTCTCTAGCTACCTTACACATTTCCTACTCTTAGAAACTTCAAAAACCATTCTTGATTATAGTTGGTGTTATCTCCTAAAATAACACAGTTAGTTTCGTTCATTTAGGTGATAGGAACTCATTGAAAAATACTTTTCTAAAATTTTTAAGGTTCATTTTTGAAAGCCTTATGTTTTTAATAAATTTTGAAAAACATTGGTTTTGGTTTTTATTTCAAAAAGGTCAAATCACAGGTTTTGGTGGTTAAGTGCTTCTCCAAAAGCGCTTCTAATCCACCGAAAGCCTTAGATTTCAGCAACTTAAACGAGAAATTCAGGGCTATTTTAGCCACCGAAATCGCAGGAGCTTGGAATGAGTCAACACGTCCTTTCACATGCCTAAACCGTTAGGATTGAGGTTTTATAATATCAATTGGTCGTTGAAAAGATAGGAGGAAAACTGCTTAGAGACTTGGATCTCATCTTTGCGTGATATATTGAATCTTTTCAAGTTGTCGTTTCATCAAATCATGTGGCTGTGTACATCCCATCATTTAGTTACCAATCATGATTGTTTCAAATCTTAAGCCTCTCTTTCGCATCCCTTGTAATCAACGCCACACCTTAATGCATACCCCATATTTCTCGTCTCTGTCGTAACCGAGCCAAACCCTCCTAATTCTATGTTGTGTAGTTTTTCTCCAAGCCCGATTTTCCAATTGCAGGTGCACATGAGCATTTCAACAAATGAAGAAAGGAGGACCAACTTTGAGGAAGGAGCTTGATGATATTAGTTACCTGGAATCGCACGCAGAGGTATGTCAACTTTTCAGGGACACAGGTTGCTATAAATTTTGTCAAAAATTGCAGGGCTCTCCCCAGTAGGTGGCAGAAGCTTTTGCTCTGACTTTCGATGGAATAAAAGCAATCATCAGTCAAGATGAATTCCAGGTGGATGAAGCCCTCATAGATGAGGTGACATAACTTCTTAGGATAGGAGAAAACTATTTCAAAACCATTGTCACAAAGGATGTTGAATTTAGGTCCTACTTGAAACCAGAACACAAGTGTTTGGTATGGAAGAAAGACATTCCTATGTCTTTTCTTGAAGAGAAACGAAAACATTTATTAAAATCCATTCTTGTTTATATAACTTGTGAAGGTAGATACAATAGGGTGATAATCTACCATTTTAAACTCATGAACCATTTTACTGGTAGAAGCCCATTCAATCTTTCCTATTACCTCCACAAAATCTTGACTAAGATGGCTCATCAAGTCAAGGCAAAGACAAGCAAAGTTGCAGGTTGATTATCTCATCATGGTTTGATTAAGCTTTTGGTTTGTGAACTGCTGCAGAGAAGGAACAAAGAATGGAATTACTTCTTTTTTTGGAATGAATTTCAGACTGATGTACAGCCAGAAGATAAGAAGATTCCTTCTTCAAGGAATTCTTCTACTCCCAGAAGTGGAAAGAGGAGGAGGAGAGCCATATCTCCAGTTCCAGTTGATCAACCCTCTCCATCTTCTAAGCCTAAAAAAACTAAGAAGAAACTTAATTTTAACAGTGAGGCAGAGAATGCATAAGAACCCCCAATAAACAAGAGGATTCTAAATCTCCCCTATACAGACTCGAAGGAGGAAGAGCACCAGGTTGAAACATGGCATGAAGAGCACCATGTTGAAACAGGGCATGATGATCCAGCTACCACAGGGCATGGAGATACAATGTATGTAAATCCATTCACAACGAGGTATGAAGATCTTCCATCACCTACACCCAAACAGGAGCATGAAATGCAAGCTGCAGAGGCCTCATATAGCAAGTCAAAGAAAAACAGATCAAAGAATATTAAAAAACTCAGAGAGAAGATAGAGAAACAGGAAGTGCTAGAGACGGTAATTAAAACTAGATATGAAATTATATCAAAGAATTTTATAGAGACCAGTGCAACCTTAGAAAGATTGGCACATGAAAGTATAAAAGAAAAGAAAAAGAAGAAGAAGATTGTAAAAGACTACAACAGTCTGTGGAGAGTATCTATGCATTTGAAGAAAAAGGTCAGGTCATTAAGGTTGCAAGCTAGGTCCTCAAGACCTCAGCCTCAAACACTTGCTAATATTGAAACCTTAGCAGATGTAGCCATCCATTTGAATGATCCAAAGGCAACCAACAATCCTACAACCATTCCAAAAATTGATCAAGATGCAAAGGCTTCAGTCCATCAACCATAAGGTGTTTAAAGCTAAGACAAAAGGTATTGTGCAATTTTGTTAATTTTCACTAAGACAAAACTTTCGATGGCTTAGGTGAACATTTCAACTGTTCATTAGCCACCGAAAGCCGAGCGTTTGATAGCTAACCGGCCCAAATTTTGTCTATTCTAACCACTGAAAGCATTGATAGGGAAAAAAGGTAGTGTTTTTGCACAAATAGGTTTTTTTTATCCAAATGTCTCGGGAATAGTTCCAGTCGATAGATAATAATTAAAGAGATCCTTATCAAGAGTCTGTTTCGATTTTGGAGATGCCCAACAAGGCGGAAAGGCCAAATTGGTTAGCTATTTTCTGGGAAAAAATAATTTTGTTGCCAACAGGTGGCATTTTCGACTTCTCTCATATCTTATGAATATCCATCAGCCTTAGAAGGCTTACTACACCCGTTGAAGAGTTTGAAGGACATGAAGATCACCTAAGATCAGGAATTGACCTATTTTATAGGATCTTTGCCTATTTTCTTGGGTCAGTTATTGACTTTCTATTTTTGGTAAATTCGATCCAGTATCCTAGGATCTGGATACTGTTTGTAAAGGCTATAAAGACAAGAACATTGGAGGAACCGAGGTTGGATTTTGAGTTCTAAACCATACTGCTATTGTGATACATACATTTTCTTAAATATATTCAGCTTGCAAGTTTGCTTCATTGTTATTGTCAGACTTCCTTTTCATCTATGTTCTATGCTTATGAGTTGAATGCTTTTTTTTTTGACATAAACGGTTAGGAGATTTTTATATTAAAAACAATGGACATGCCACTAGGTTCATTATATTGAGGAATATTTTCTTGTAAACTGGAAAACATATGCCTGAATATCTTAACACAAGACATAGTCTGGGAACAAAACTATTTTAGTGATCCAGAGTGACTTCTCGTCATTACATCATTTCTAGCTTGGAAGTTTTTTTTCATTTTTGACACCGTCCACCATTCTTTGATTTGGTCCTGAGAATGACTTTCCGTCAGTCCTAGAGGGTCTTCCTCGTCAGCTAGATCTTCCCAGCTTGAGTTCTGGGGTCTGGCTGGTTTGGCAACTTGGGATTGGCTTCTGCCTGAGATTTCCCCTTAGTGGGGTCTTTGATTTCGGCTTCAGCTTCAGCTTCTTCTGTCATTCCATGGGCTTTTCTTTCAGCGTGTAGCTCCATTGGAGCCCCCGTCCACCAGGTGGGTCTTTGGCTTTTGGGCGACCTTTTTTTCTTCAGGTAGTTTTTCACAGTTGCGGGCTATGTGCCCCGTTTCGAAGCAGTTTCTACACCTGAAATTGAGATTCTCATAGTCAATTTTTTGGTTCCTTGAAGAATTATTTCAGCTGGGAAACCTTTGGTGAAATCCATTTCTACACAGATCCGCGTGAAGATGGAGCGGACTGGATTGGAATCTGGGCTTCTGTAGAGGAACTTGCCAAGGCCATTGCCAATGGATTGAAGAGACGCATCCCCCCATAAATGCAGGGGAAAAAATGAAAGTCTCATCCATATTGGAGATGAAGAGATACAGTCCATGGAAGGGTCAAAAGCGAGGGTCCATAGTTGCATGGACAAACTTTCTCTACCCCAGAACCATGGCTCGGAGTTTAACACCTTGTCTCTATCTCTTGCAAATTTGAAAACTACCACAAAGAACCCCTTTGCACAGGGGCAGGTAATGACTTCTCCATCTAAAAGAGGGTACCAGTCGGAAGAGATCCAGGAGAGGAGAGCCATAATATTGGGCCAGACTCTGTTAAACCTACAAACCAAAGCATGATTGCCGTAATGTTGAGAATGTGTTAGGGCTTCCTGCGGTATTTGGATTGAGACAGTCGGAGCTTCAGGAACTGCTGCATATAGCCCATACGGTCGACCCTGATGAGAGGCAACCTTAGGGGCCGCTATATGCAGACTGGAGGGTTGGCGCGAAGCTACCTCTTTGAAGGAGGGGTTTGGAATTGGAGGGAGTCCTGAAGATGCCACCTTTGTGGCACTAGGAGGAGTGCATCTTTGAAGGGGAGCAGAGGTCGGAGGAGTCGTCATCGAAACATCACTAGGAGGGGTGTCGTCATGCTGAGAAGAGGGTAAGGGAGCCACCATTGGAACCTGGGGGGCTGCACAACTTCGATGGAGGGAGGTGGAGGGAAGGAGGGCCACAAGGCTGATGACCTATAGGAGGATTAGGAGGGAGGGTTTTTAGAGTGTTTCAACCATTATGTTAATATGAGGGTCGCTGCAATTGTGGGTGCCTCCATTGGCACTTATGAGTTGAATGTTATTATTTGTCTCTATTTAATATTCTATGGTGACTATTATCTTACCTTTGATTATTAAGCAAGGATCATAAGCATTCACTGCTAGTTTATTGACCCATCATATATATTGTTTTATGTATGTTCTGGTTGATAGATTAGTTTCATTATCCATTTGATTCACAACCTATCTGATAATTACTCTTGAAGGCCTTGTACTGTTTGATTATACCTAGATTGTCTTGAGGATACAATCCAGTGAGCTAGATATTCCTCTTGATCCAAACATTACCCCTTATTGAGAAAACCATTGCAAAAAGTATTTAAGTTACCAGGCATCTTTGAGATACAACCTAAGAGAGTTCCCTGGAGGGATAAAAGTTGGAAAAGTTAATTAGAAAACACCTTGTGATTTCCACATTAGCTTGTTCACTTATGCTTCCTCATGCCTTTTCTACACTACCTTACATTGTATGCAATATGAGAGGATGTAGGTGTAGAGTGCTAGGATCCCTTGTTCTCTTCCTTTCTCCACATTACAAAGGTTTGCATGCCTTGTGTCTTGGTATCTATGAAAAATGGAGGATGCTGAGTGTAGGTGCTATGCTCCCCCTTGACAATCCTCCATGTTCCTTTTTCTCTTCAAGGATGCAACTCTGTATATTTTGTTCTATGTGGAATGTGGATTGTGGATTTTAGAGTGTGACGATGCACCTCTCTGACTCCTACTTCTTCATCCACATGATCATGACTCTATGTGTCTTACATTCTTATTTTGGATGCGAAGTGTGAAGCTAAGGTTGAAACTTCACCTTGCTTTCACCTCCACATTCACTTGGTCACTTAAAACAAATAATATTTTCTCCAAGACAGGAAAACTCAACCCTAATGGATAGAAAACTGTAGGTGTTCTCGAGCACCATGTAATCGAAAAAATAACCTTTTCCATACCATAAATTTCAAGATTCATTTTGAATCACACCTCCCTAATGTGAGGCTTTTGGTCCCTAAAATATTTGACTTTCTACACTTTTAATTTGATGACTATGAAATTGAATTTATACAATGTCTCAAGGGAAATGAAGGAATATGGTTATTCAATCTATCCCATTCACATTATACTCTAAAGGTTGCAAGAAAAAATTGAATATGGTTCTTTACATTGGTCTTCTAGCCAAAATTATCCCACTCAAATTCTAAGGGATTAAATAAGACTTGTTTAACAATCACACTTCCCATATGTAAATTTATCTCTTAGGTGTTTGAGCTTGTTCAATGAAGAAATTACAGATTTCTTAAGTGTTGAACTTTATCATCTTTCACATATTGATAGAAGTTCCACTTTCCATCTACCTCATTCATGACTCATAGAGCTTAAGGAAAATGCAATACAAATTTCTACAAAAAGTGGAAGGTTTTCTATATTTCCTCTTCAACTAAACTTCTTCTTGCATTTTTGTCAAGGTATCCTCCTTGGCTATGTCATGATCTAGTAACACTTTTCCTCTAGGTGATCATCCACCTGAATCACCTTCTCACCCAAATGCATAAGATAAACTTTGCATAAATTCAAGTTTTCTATGGCATGGGCGATAACGTCTTGGTGTCTTACTAGTTGTTCCGTCACAAAAGCAATGAGGTCTAGATATTCTTGGAGATCTTGTTGTAGATATTTAACCTTTCTTTCAGACTACTACAAAATCTCCTTCAATTGTTGAATATCCTCTCAAATATGCACATTGAAGGCCTTCTACTCCTTCATCCTTTCTCTTTATATAGCCTTACCCATGGCTTAGTTTACTCAACTTATTTTATCCTAAAAGTGATCACAGCTTCTTATAGGTTACATATTCACCGCTTTAATACTATATAATCTGTATGGCCTTGGTGATTCATCAACATGGATACTATTAACTATTTAAATGAAAAAAATTATCCTTCAATTATGTTGGTTTATTTCCAATCCTTATGTGCTTTTTTCTCTTCTATGTATTGTAATGATAGCTAATGGAAACCTTGAAATCAAAAGCAATTGTACAAGATTACAAACACAAATATATTGGAAGAACCAATACATCGAAAGAACCAATATATATATATAGTTTTTATAAATTTTAGTCCTTAATCGAACCATTGACAACCCAGTTTGTAGATGGTTCGACTAGAGTAGATTTTTCCTCCTCACCCAAAAACCGTTGGAAATACAACATATTCGTCGATATACTGTCAATCTTTCAACGAAACTATGATGATCTTTTGTGGAAGATACGTCGAGGGTTTTTCGTATATTTTTTTCTCTATTGACGTCCTGGAGAGAACCATGTGATGTAGTTGTGACGAACTATTAGGAAACATTCGTCGATAATTAGTCTCTCTTAGGATCGTCCAACGTACTAGCGATGACCACATGATGTATTTGTGATGAACTACTGGGAAAGATTCATCGATAATTGGTCACTGTTATGACAAACACGCGCTAACCGTCCGATGTACTAGTGATGACAATGTGATGAATTTGAGACGAACTGATTAGGTCATGTTTTTCGTCAGTTAATCGTTCTTATGACATGTATTTTCATCTATATTGTGATGAATGATTGAATATCGTAATTACGATGAAGGTGATCCGATGAAAACTGGGTTGCTTCCTTTTTCGTACTTGTGACGTTGTGGAAACAAAAATGCGTCGGTAAATCGTCAGAAAATGGGCCCTATGTGTTATCACTCCAAGAGACACTCTAGGTTGAAAATCAAGTGAGCTTGGCGTTGGCATGTTTTTGGACAGAGGCAGAGTATGCGTGTTTGTCATTGATGGTGAAGATTAGCATGATCAATAGCGTAGCGATAATGGCAAGATCAATAATGTAAGCTCAGAAGGAGGAAAATAGTCAAAGCACATTGGAGGAGTCAATGAAGCATGGTGTGGGAACTCGCGATATGCGAGATCATGAAAATATATGGACCGTCGAATTATTGAGATCGTGGAACATTGATCAGGCATGACGAAGGCCCGTGAAGTTGTGAAATCGCGATAATATCTGGACCGTTGGTTCCATAGGAAACATGGCAAAAGATCATCGTTTCATTGACTGGAAATTCAAAGGAGCGAAGTGCTCATTTGATTGGTGAGTGGTCATATCTCGTGGTCACATTGTGGAGAGCTAGAGAGTAGAGCTAGAGAAGCCAAGCTCTATTTCGGAGTTCGTGACATTGAGAGTCGAGAGGACTCATCATAGAATACCCAAGATGCGAAAGTGCGAAATGCATTTTCGAATAAGGCTGTGGTCATAACCAGTGGTTACATCTGCGAAAGATGGAGGAACAAGCTAGCGGTGTTAAGATCCATCTTAGAGTCTCGACGATCCCAACTTGGAGTATCGAGATCCTTCATCATAGGAATCTCGATATGCGAGATCGCGATGAGATCTGGACTATCAGATCATTGGAGATCTCGACCGTTGATCAGGCTCGATAAAGTTCATAAGTTTGTGAAATACAAAGCACCTTTTGGCGCAGCCTGTGGTCACCGCCGGTGGTCACGTGAGGGGAAGAAGCTAGCGGTGCTCAGCTCCATCTCGGAGTTTTGATGATCACGGCTTGGATTGTTGAGACCCTTCATCACAGGAATGTTGAGATGCGAAATCAAGAAATTCAAATTCTATTTAGCGCTCGATCACATCTGGTGGGCATATGAGATAAACGAGAAATATTGCGGATTTAATCCAACAGTGTTGGTTAATTGGAAACTTGATTGAAGGGTTACTATTTCATCTCACAGGTAATCGATCAGTTACGATTCAGTTAGCAGAACTGAATCATGATTCTTGGACGGTTGGCGATTCAGTTGTTGATGCGTTTTCTTGGAGATTCAAGGTGTAACTGAATAGGTGGTATAGGATAAAATGGAGACACAATGACTATGGAAGGTTGGTCATTCTGAATGAAAAATGAGTGGAACTATAAGAAAGGGTAAATTACAGTATGCGTAGTGTGAGACTGACAATATGCGTAGTGTGAGATAAAAATCAGAGATGAGTAACATATGAGGAATAGATAGAAGCAAGAGAAGAGTTGCAGTACAGATTGAAGCAGAGCAGAATTGTAGAACATACAAAGGAAGAGAAGAATTGCAAAACAGTTAGAAGTAGACCAGATTTATAGAATAGAGAAGAAGTGGTAAGAATCGATTTATCTGTGTTGTTGGTTATTCAATCATTTATTTATAATCAGGGGGGGAGGGTGGTGCTGGGGAGGACTGTGGTCCTCTGATATTTGAGTTGGTGCTTGAATACTGGGAGTTGTAGCTTCCATCTAGTTGTGTCTAGAGAACAGAGTGGCAGGGTGGTGCTCGAGAAAACATAGAGTTTTCTGTATACAAGTTGGTGCTTGTATAAATCCAGTTGGTACTGGAATATTTAGGGAGTTGGTGCTTCCTTCTAGTCGGTGCTAGAGAAACTAGAGAGTCGGTGCTCTCAAACAAGTTGGTTCTTGTATAAGTGGAAGTAGGTGCTTCCATCCAATCAGTGCTGGAACACTCAGGGAGTTGGTGCTTCCTTCTAGTCGGTGCTAGAGAAACCAGAGAGTTGGTGCTCTCAACAAGTTGGAGCTTGTAAAACAGAGGTAGTAGCCTTACTTTGAGTTGGTGCTCAAACATAGATGATGTACAGAACTTAAAAKACTTCCTATCATTTCGAAGAAGAAGAGGTTTTGATGTAGGAGCATTGCAAGCAGCCAGCCAAAGCAAGCATGAAGGCGGAAGACAACTGGAAGACCACCAACGCACGTTTTTGAAATTTTTTTGAAGCATTAATGTAATGGTTAAAGGGAAGCGTACTTGCATATTGTAAATAGATCATGAGCGATTCACTCTCATTTGTAGAAGGTAGAGGCATTTATGCATAGTTAATGAAAGTAGGTAGATTTTAATGATAGATTAAACAATTTTAGGAGCAGGAGGGAAAATGGATATAGACACCCTCACCATTGTATCATTATTGTATTGTATAATTAGCAGAGAGCAAGAAGAAGAAAATAGTTTTAGCAGAGAGTTGAGAAGAAGAACTCATGTATAGGAGCTTTGAATTAATATATGAAGCTTTTAGTTCAGATTCATGGTGTTATGATGTTTTATGTTTGTGCATGCTGAATGGTCTGCTTACAGTTGTTTTATTCTCTCTGTTATGTATTTGCTTTAGTACTATGAATGTATGATTTCATGTTGAATGTTTGAAATCCAAGAGAAGGAGAATGAGTTTCAATTGTTTCTCATCCTGAGCGAGAGTTCTTGCAAGGAGTGCAGTGAAAGCATCCGCAAGGTCTGCGTTGACAAGGTTCAGAGTTTATCTCTGAAAGCTTAGGAGGGATACCATTGTTCTCATTCCCACATAAGTGAAAGTGAAGCATAGGAGTCGTGCAAGGCGTGCGCAGGCTAGCTAAGTCCTTAGAAGTTGTTAAMTAAGGTGGAAGAGAGGAAGATTTCTRTTGTAGAAGGTGCACAGAGTTGAGGGTTCAAATACATAGAAGTATTTAAAGGACTGCCGCAAGGAGTGGGAGTAGAGGTTTTTTTTTTAGGCTTGAATTTGTCAGAGAATCTCAGAAGGAGTAGTGCCTTTGAAGTATTCAAAGGGAGGCAAAGTTAAGTTTCTTTSCAGAAGGAAGGTCAGGACGAGGGAATATTAGTTCATTTCGCATAGGTTCTTGAGGGAAGAATCGAATGGTCGAAATTCTCTGCAGAGAATCCATGAAATAGTGGAGACCATAGGATCCAGGASAGCTGCGAGGAAGTTAAGTGACAGGACGAATTCATCCTTCAAGAGGCAGGATCCAATATGGACCTTTGATCGCGACTGTTGGAACATTGAGATCATTTCGACATTTTGGGAGTTGTAAGTCTGAAGTGGGGACAAAACCATTGGTCAGTCGAACTCTCGAAGCGCGAACTGGATTATCGTGTGTGAAGGTGAGGAGAAGAATTTTCGGCATTTTGGAATTTCGGAGTTCGACATTTCGGAGGTCCTGAGGAAAAGTGGTCGGGACACAGCAGAGGAAAAAACCTGAAGTCGTAAGTCAAAACATAATTGGATGTGAATTTCGGGATTTTGGTAATTCAGGTTTTGGAATACCGAAAGTCCTGATGACAAGGAGCCAGGGGCCTTTGTATTGAAAAACCCAGAATTGTAAAACCAGAAAAATCCTTGAAGTGGAATTTTGTCATTTCGGGGATCGAGGTTTTGGCATGCACGTTGACAAGGATTTAGGACACTTCATGTCAGAAAGCCTGAATTTGTGAAACACGAAATATCTGTGAAGGTGCGTTTCAATATTTCAGTGTTTCGGGGTTCGAGAATTCAGGATTTGTGGTGACAAGTGTTTTGGTATCGAGAGTTTCAAACTCCCAGTACCCGAAAGCTTGAAATCATGTGGGCCATCGGATCAGGAGGGTGACGGTCATCCATTGATTTTGTATAGCCGCTATTTCAAAGTTCAGAAATTTGAAAGGACAAAGGAAATAGCGACAGGAGGGTAGCTCAAGTTATGAAAGTCGATAGATTGGGTGACAAGTGACAAGATCTCACGTCAGAAACATAGTACAGTTCGAGAGGACATGTGGCGAGTTTTCATCAATGATTGGAGTCAGACTCCGTTGACTGTTTCGGGGTTCGGGGGTTGGAGAGTCAGGAAACCTCATGTCAGGATTCGTGAAATCACGAAGTCCGAAACCCCAAAAAAAAGGGTGAAAAACCCGTTGAGGATCCAAGAATTAATGACCGCGTCGGAATTTGGAAATTCAACATTTTAGAAGACAAGAGATCGGAGTTCCCGGTTCTGAAATTCTCGAAGTCATGAAATGTGAAATAGGAGAAGAGGAAGACGTGGACAAGGATTTCAGCATTTCGACATTTTGGGTTTCGACAGGTCGAAGAGTCAAGAATCTCGACATCAGGGATCACGAAATCATGAAACCCAAAGTTTCGATTTGGCGAAAGACGCAATTTCATTGTTGATCAGAAGATAAGAGTTGATGCCTAGTGTTTTCTCACGAAGGCTCAACTCATAAGGACCTGTGGATACATCGCGAGTGTATGAGATATTCCTGAGGGAAAATCAAGGAGTCGATTAGACTCAAGAGGGCAGGTTTAGAAAGATCCTGTGCGGATCCCAACCTGAGAGTAGGGGGTCTGCGTCAATTGTGGTATCAGAGCCTAGAACAATTTATTTGTTTTCTGTAGTAAGGAAAGGAGGAACATTCTTAGCCATGCCGTCGAGAAGAAGATATAGGCCCATGCCAATGCTTGATCCAACAGTGGAAAGGTAAATGCGCGATCTACGTGCCAGACTTGATGCCATGGAGACAACACAGAGGCACACAGTTGACGATGGAGATATCAGCAAGGCTGAAAGTGAAGATGAAGATGGACATGAAGGAGAAGCAGTTGCAGTCGAAGATGCTATAGATGAATACCTATTCAAGGCTATTGCTAGGATAGGTGCCAGAGCAAAAATGGACATTCCAGTATATGAAGGGAACCTGGATGTTGATAAGCTTCTAGACTGGATTAGAGCTCTGGATAAATATTTTGATTATGAGGATGTCGAGGAAGACAAAAAGGTCAAATACACTGTCACAAGACTTAAAGGGCATGCAACACTATGGTGGGATGAACTGCAGGCTGATAGATGCTACAAAGGCAAGCAGAAAATCAAGAGTTGGGATAGAATGGTTGCGAAGATGAAAGCCAAATTCATACACAAGGATTATCAAATTACTCTGTTTCGGAGGATGCAGAATTTGAGACAGAAGATGATGTCAGTAAAAGAATACACTAAAGAGTTCTACAAGATAAACATCATAGTAGGTCATCGGGAAAGTGATGATGAAAAGGTTGCCAGGTACATGAATGGTCTGCGATATGACATTCAGAACGAGATGAGCATGATGACCCTTCAGAATGTAGAAGATGCTTATCAGATGGATCTGAAAGCTGAAGAGAAGCTGAGCCGAAAGCAAGGTCAAAGAGGCCGAGGCAAAAGTCAAGCCAGAGGAAAAACAATTGCCCAAGACAGAACTTAGAAATCTAAATAAGAAGGGAAGAAACCTCAAATCCAAACTGAGAGAGGGGGAAGCTCACAGAGAGGACAATATGCTGATAGAAATACTTTTCCTCGTACTAGAGGAAGAGGAAGAGGCTGAGGAGGTGAAGTGAAATGTTTTACCTGTGGAAAAGTTGGACATAAATCTTATGAGTTTCCAGATAAGAAAAAAGAAGGTGGTGAAACTCACATTGCCGAAGCACAAGGATGGAATGTTGAGGCAGAAGATGCTGAGGGCGGAAGATCTTTAATGATGAGGAAAGTTCTCTTAACGCCAGATAAGGGGGTAGAGAACCCAACCCAAAGAAACAGACTTTTTTGGATTCCTTGTAAGACCAAAGACAAGGTATGCAAAGTTATCATGGACAACGGTAGCATAGACAATCTCGTTTCTACAAAGATGGTAGAAAAATTGGAGCTGGAGACTATTGAACATCCAAGCCCATACATAGTTTCATGGATACAAAAAGGACATTAGGTAAATGTCACTAAACAATGTTTAGTTGAATTTAAAATAGGAGGATATAAGGATGAAATATTATGTTATGTCATTCCCATGGATGTTTGTCACCTATTGCTAGGCAGACCATGGCAATATGACAGGAATGTGATTCATGATGGGAGAAAGAACACATACACCCTGGAGAAGAATGGGAGAACTCACATGTTGCTGCCTATTAAGGATAAAAAAGTGAAACCAGAGGTGAGCAACATTGTACTTCTCATGAGTGGGAAGGAACTTCTTAAGGAGGTTAAAAAGAAGGAAGACACACAATTTTTTGTGGTCAGGAAGCCTAGAATTGTTTTGACTAGTACAAGGATGGATGATTTACCAGAGGAAATCCAGAAGTTGCTGGAGGAATTTGCTGATATAGTAGTGGATGAACTACCTTGTTTGTTGCCACCGATCAGAAGTATAAGTCATCATATTGATCTTATACTTGGAGCTAGTTTACCAAAAAAAGCAGCGTATAGGTTGATGCCGCAGGAGAATGAAGAAGTCAAGAGATAGGTCCAGGATTTAATGGACAAAGGATTGGTCAGAGAGAGCTTGAGTCCATGTGCTGTTCCAACAGTGCTCAGCCCAAAGAAAGATAGAGGCTGGAGGATGTGTACAGACTCAAGGGAAATCAATAAKATTACCATCAGATACAGATTTCCATTACCAAGGATGGACGATTTGATGGATTGTTTGAGTGGAGCAAAGTTTTTTTCAAAGATTGATTTGAAAAGGGGATATCATCAAATTCGTATGAGAGAAGGTGATGAATGGAAGACAACATTCAAGACRAATGAGGGGCTGTATGAATGGCTTGTCATGCCATTTGGTTTAAAAAATGCACCCAGTACTTTCATGAGATTGATGAATGAAGTCTTGAAGGATTTCAATGGGAAATTTGTCATCGTATATCTTGACGATATATTGATTTTCATCAAGACAGAAGCAGAGCACTTAAAGCATTTAGCTGCAGTAATGAGGAGATTACAACAAGAGAAATTGCTAACAAATATGAAGAAATCAACATTTATGAGGACATAACTCATTTATTTGGGTTTTTTTATCTCTACAGATGAGCTAAAAATGGATCCGGATAAGGTAGAGGCGATTAAAAATTAGCCATCATCGAAAAGTGTGTTTGAACTTCAAAGCTTCCATGGTTTAGCTAGTTGCTACAGGAAATTCATCCGAAATTTCAGTGGGATTAGCGCACTGATGATGGACACGGTGAAGAAAAGACACAAGTCTTTTCACTGGACAGAAGAAGTAGAAAAGAGTTTCAATATACTGAAGAAAAAGATCACGTAGCAACCAATTTTGGTTTTGCCAGACTTTAACAAGACATTCCAGGTCAAGTGTGTTGCGAGCGGATTTGCAATTGGAGCAGTCTTGAGCTAGGATGATAGGTTGGTTGCACACTTCAATGAGAAATTGAATGAAGCGAAAGTCAAATACTCGAGATATGACAAAAAATTCTATGTTGTCATACAAGTGCTGAAGAAATGGAGACATTATTTGGTTCCTAAGGAGTTTGTTTTGTACAACGATAATCACGCTTTGCAATTCGCGACTCAATAGGAAAAGTTGAACTAAAAGCATGCTAAATGGGTTGAATACATGCAGAATTTTACTTTTGTAATTAAACATATTTCTGGAACTGCTAACAAAGTTGCTGATGCTTTGAGCAAGAAATGTTTGCTTATGCAGGAATTTAGAGTCAAAACTTTGGGTTTTGATAACCTCAAAGAAATGTACAGGGATGACCCAGATTTTAAAGAAGCGTATAAGGCATCTGAGAATCCAATTCTCAGGGAAAGAAGCCAGTGGACCAAATATATGATCCAGGATGGGTTATTATTCAGGGGCAATCAGTTATGTATTCCAAAATGCTCCATGAGGGAGAACCTGTTGAAGGAAAAACACAATGGAGGATTGACTGGACATTTCGGTCATGAGAAAACATTCTCAAAGATGAATGGCTTGTATTTTTGGCTAGGAATGAGGACATATGTTAAGAAATTTGTGGACAAATGTAGGATTTGTCAGCACACTAAAGGAAGAAAGAATAACACAGGGTTATACCAGCCATTACCCATACCAGAAAGGCTGTGGGATGCAGTAAACATGGATTTTGTATTAGGGATGCCAAGAATGCAAAGAGGATGTGATTTAGTCTTTGTGGTAGTCGAAAGATTTTCCAAGATGGCACATTTCATACCATGCCAGAAAACCGACGATGCAACTCATATTGCGAACTTGTTTTTCAAAGAAGTCATCAGACTTCACGGTTTTCCAAGGAGTATAGTTTCAGATCGGGATACCAAGTTCGTAGGAAATTTCTAGAGGACTTTATGGAAGAAGATGGGGACAAGTTTGTCTTTTATCTCAACTTATCATCCTCGGATGGATGGGCAGACAAAATTTGTAAACAAAATCTTGGGAGATTTACAGAGAAGCCTAGTGACTGAACACCACAGTCAGTGGGACCACATTCTACCACAGTCAAAATTTTCTTATAATGATTCAATCAATTGAAGCACAGGGCAGAGTCCATTCCAAATTGTATATGGAATGGAACCAAGGGGAGTTTCTGAATTGAAAGATATGGAACAAACTGAATTCAGAAGTGCTAGTGCAGAAGACTTTGCAGAAGCAATGAAAGAGCTTCACAGCCGAGTTAAGAAACGATTGCAAAATTCGAGTCAAGAGTACAAGCGCAAAGCAGATCAACACAGGTGAGAACTTAAATTTGAAGTTGGTGATATGATTCTTGCACATCTGAGGAAGGAGAGGTTCCCAAGGGGGACATATAACAAAATGAAAATGAAGAAGATTGGACGATGCAAGGTCATAAAGAAATTTGGGGCAAACACATATGAGATTGAATTACTCGATGGGATCAGAATTTCACCGATATTCAACATCTCAGATTTGTACCCTTACAGAGCTGAAGAAGCAGGGACAGAGAATGAGTAGATAGAAGTTCAGTGGACCAAACAAATGCCTGTAGCTGAAAAGCCACAGATGGACGGAATAATTGACAAGAGGGTTAGCAAGAAGACTAGGAGGAAAGAATATTTTAAATACTTGGTCAAGTGGAAGGGACATCCAGTTGAATATGCCAGCTGGGAAGATGAAGCATAAATTCAGAAGCATGGACAGACTGTGTAAGAGCCCGTGAACAGGAGTTCATGAAAATTTTCAAGCGAGGGAGTATGATGCAGGAGCATCGCAAGCAGCCAGCCAAAGTGAGCATGAAGGTGGAAGACAACTGGAAGACCACCAGCACATGTTTTTGAAATGTTTTTGAAGCATTAATGTAATGGTTAAAGGGAAGTGTACTTTCATATTGTAAATAGATCATGAGAAATTCACTCTCATCTGTAGAAGGTAGAGGCATTTATGCATAGTTAATGAAAGTAGGTAGATTTGAATGATAGATTAGACAGTTTTAGGAGCATAAGGGAAAATGGATATAGACACCCTCACCATTGTATCATTATTGTATTGTATCATTAGCAGAGAGAAAGAAGAAGAAAATAGTTTTAGCAGAGAGTTGAGAAGAAGAACTCATGTACATGAGCTTTGAATTAATATATGAAGCTTTTAGTTCAGATTCATGGTGTTATGATGTTTTCTATTTGTACATTTTGAATGGTATGCTTACAGTTGTTTTATGCTCTCTGTTATGCATTTGCTTTAGTACTATGAATGTATGATTTCATGTTGAATGTTTGAAATCTAAGAGAAGGAGAAATAGTTTCAATTGTTTCTCATCCTGAGCGAGAGTTCCTGCAAGGAGTGCAGTGAAAGCGTCCACAAGGTGTGCGTTGACAAGGTTCAGAGTCTATCTCCGAAAGCTTAGGAGGGATACCATTGTTCTCATTCTCGTAGAAGTGCAAGTGAAGCATAGGATGTTGGATCATGTTGTCATTGATGCCAATGGTTTGATTGATTGATGTCATTGATTGATGTCAAGTGATTGATTGATGTCAAAGGATTGATTGATTGATGATCGATGTAATCTAATACGTATTGTCCTTGATGAGAATGCA
>JASDQU010101864.1:403833-415945 GCA_032191745.1 Picea mariana
TTGGTGCTTCCAATGAATGTAATTCTTCAAGACATATAAGAAAAAGCATTCTGTGGTTTTCTCCCGATTTGGGTTTCCACGTAAAACACTGGTGTATTGTGTATGTGTGTGATTTTTTATTTATTACTGCTCATTATTGGATAATAATTCTACATTGATATAACATTTGAAGAAAAAGGATTATAATTACGTTATTACTGATTCACCCCCCCTCTCAGTAATCCAACATATAAACCATATGAGTTTACTATCTTAAATGAATAAGAGGTTAATTGGGTTTTATCTTTGGGTGAACTCCCAAATTTGATGAAGGATATTTGTCTGCGTCAACATTACATGACATCATATTGTTGGAAATCGCTATAAACCATGAAAACATAATTTTTCCCATAAAATAAATGAATTTTCAACTTTCACTTATATCATCAAAAACAAAAATAAAACTACTCTCTTATATTCTTCAATTAATTTATCATATTTTTTCTAAGAAAAAAATGGGAACTTTATTTGCGCGTGTTAAATAAGTTACATTAAAAAGTGTATGAGTGCACACATTTATGAGCCCATGGCTTCGATTAAGTAGTAGAAAATAAAGCTATATATGCATCAATATTCTTAAATCGAAAACATAGAGTTTTGCATTCCTTCCATTTCAACAAAAAAAGCATCAACATTTTTAATATGTCAGTAATCTTAAAATTGATATCAAAATCATAAGGAAATATTGTTAGGGTTCTATGAGATCACCCCTTCATTATATTCAAATATCTTCTTGGATGCAAGAGGACTGTATATTTCAAATTTTAGTCTGCAACGATATTCAATGTATGAAAAATGTTCTTGAAAGATGTGAAGGGGAATTGTCTCTTCCATTTGAAGCCTTGACATTCCATGACAATTTGCAAGCCCGAGATTTGAAATATTTTATCACCTATCATCTAATCAATCTCAAGGTTGAGTCACTTGAAATATGAAGACAACTAATTCCCACTTCATAATCTATCCTCATAAGTGTATTTAAGGAACACATTCTTCCCATCTATTAGAACCTTTTCCAAGACCAAGGAGAATCATATGAAATGAGAATGATGGAAATATAAGACACCACTTGCTCCATTGTGACCAAGGCTCCCCTTGGATGCTCCATAAAACAATCATCATGCAAAGGATTCTTCTACCCCCAACCCACCAATTTATGTTGCGATCTTTTCTTTTTCCTGACTCTTTCATCCATAAAAAATATATTTCACTTTAAAGTGAACCTACAAAAGAGAAAGATAATTATATTGAAAAAGTTGTTTCTTTCTTGCTATCCATATAACCAAACTAACCAAAATTGGGAGAGATATATACTCCTTGGTTGTCGGGTCCTCCAACTAGTCTTTCAAAGATCCAAACAAAGATTCACCCCTCCATCTACCAACTACCACAATAAATGTTTTTACAACATCCCAAACTTCTAAGGTGAAATGACATTCTGACTGCAAATGTTATATGGTGTCACTTTTGTCTTTCTTGTGCTAGAATATGCTTGGCCCATGCCATGCCCTAAGTTGTTACACCTCCCAGGTTAATAATTTATTATAGATGGTCATCCATAAGAATAATCTAGCCTTTAACAAAACCTTCAACTTCCATAGTATCCAACACCGCCATTTGGATTAACTTGTATGATCCAGATTGGATCATTATATTATTTTTCATCTATCTCGATGCTTTCAGAGTGGAAAAAATAGGAGGAATCAACTTCCAGGGTCATTTTTATGGCAGGTCTTGGTTTGGGAAACTGGGGTTTGAAACCTTCCAAGGCCATTTTGAGACATAAAATAACATTTTTGGGGGTCAAAAATTTCCCAGATATTTTTTAGACATCGTGAAATTATTCTACATATTGAGACCTTTCCAACAATTCAAAAATCGTGTCAATTGGAGATCCTCTACAAAAGTTATCCCTCTCGTAAGTTGACCTACCGTGTTGACCACCATGGTATGAGATGATGCTACATCAGCCCTTGTTACTCACGTGTATGGGGCTAGCCACGTATGTAATTTCAAAAATATTCTAGAAGGTCCTAAAACTTATCACAATCGAGGGTTGAGGAAGTCAAAACCCTACCCCTAGATGGCTATTGAGCTATTTTAAATATCAGGCTACTATGAGGAGAAGGGGTTCCATTCTATGCTATTGTATTTTATTCCATAGTAGAGTAGAACAACTAGGAGTGGGAAATTAGAGAGAATAAAATAAGGGGATAATGTTTTGTAGAAGCTTAGCATGCCACATGTCTCGGGTAACTCCATAGAGAGAGCCTTATCCTTTGTACTTGCATTATTTCCATACCAAAGAAAAGAGAGCAGAGTAGACCCGCCTTCTAGTTGCATTTTCTCCCTTAATGGTTTCCCAGAGAAACAATTTGTGTTATTTTGTGGATGGTATGTGATTGTATTTTAATTTTCTCTATTTTCATCATTTTATCTATTTCATACATAAGTAGAAAATCAGTAACTAAAGATTCCAAAATCTAAAGGAATTTGACCTTCATAGTGTAGATTTTAGTTTTATTTATTAGATATGTTGTGACAAACTTTTCTAGTGGAATATCCATGGTGTTAGCACTCAAAATGTATTGGTAAAATTTTAAGTGTCTCCATTGAACTCATGCTTGATTCGTCAAGCATTCCTAAGGAGATTTGCCTATTATTACAATTTTTATTCTTCCATTGAGCCTTCAAGTCCTTCATCGAGTCTCATGAGATTTTATTAGATCCGGATAGTTTCCAGTGATCAAATGCAATCAAATTCAATCTTTCAAGTTATTGTTGGGTTTTAGGTCAAATGTTTATATTTCACAAATAAAATTTTACATGTCTTGTCTATCAAATGACCCTTGAGTCATGTCTAGGTGTTGTCACTACTTCCTATATTACGCCTGGTCATCACCATCTGGAAATGTATTTTTGTCTTATGCAAGTCAGCCTACTAGCCAAAGTACACCATATTGAAAACTCAAAAAGAGCAAAATTTGTGAAAAAATGAAGGTTTTGTTGCATTTTGTTAGCAGTGCAACCCACGACACGACGCTTCTAAGTAAGGTTGTAAAATTTAGTTTTTGAAGGCCTTTCCATTGGTATTTTCTTGAGTTTAATGGTTCATTGGAAAGTATACATGTGGGTCTACTTGACTTAGTTTCCATAGTTCAAAATGGACTCCTAAAATTTGGCCAAAAACAACCCTAAACTAGCGCGACACTTCTACAGTTTTGGACGCTGTGCTTCTGTCAAACTTTCAATTTTTTGAATTTTTCTTGTTTTGTTCGAAGTCAAATTGATCATATTAAAGAGGATTATGGAAGCTCAAAGGTCATAATAAATCATTCAAATATTCCTCCAAACACTCAGCTATCCATCAGTCTTGAATTTTCCACAGAGAGTACAGGCAACATAACACAGTTATCTTGCTAGGGTTTTTGTATGCAGCAATTTACAATGAAGATATGTACTCTGTTTTGGTTTTTATTGGTGTATGATTTGATATATTTCAGAGGAAAATACATATGATAGCAGCTTAGATAAATTCTTCTATCAGTTTATGTTGAAAAATCAAAATCCTAGCAAGTGATTATACATAAGAGATGCACATTCATTGCATGCTCTATTTTTAGGGTTTGTTGATGGAATTTATCAAGAAGAGATCTGTCTACAGTAACATAATTATAAGGGTTTCCTTCAAGGTACAAAGTATCAACCTTCCAAGCTACATTTTCATATGCCTTGCATGCTTGTCTAAAGCACTTGAAGTGATATTGTGTCATAAACCCTAATTGTGAATAATGATGCAAGAGAGAACCTAAATGATCAAAAATTGATATGCCCTAGCATATGACAAGTTATATTATATAATATCATGTCTAAATAAGCCTCTCTCGGCATTCATTTCACTTTAATAGTCACTTTTCATGCGCAAACGTTAAAAATATCATCTACAGCAAGTTGGTAGCACAAACTGTGTTTTTCCAGTGTATTGCATTACCAACTCTTCAAACTTTCAACATGGATGAGATTTGGTCAAAATTCGACTCGAAAAGAGGATTTTTGGGTCAAGGTGACCACTTATACTTGAAGATAAGATCATCCCCCATCAAATCATGTAGGTGGCACTTTGTTTCCTCAATAGAAACATTTTAGGGATCAAATCCTAGATTGTAGGAATATGACTAGATTTTGGAAATCTGTGTTTTTTTGTTTTAGTCACTTTCTTTGGAGATAGATTCTGACTATATGGAAATGTATTTTTGGAAAGTGAGAGATTTTTTTCACAACAAATATCTCCTCTTCAAAAACCTCTCTCAATTTTCCAAAATCTTTTTTGATTCGAGAGATATAGGTAAATATTTGAGCAGCATATTTCCAGAAATTTTATACTCTGTTTTTTCTAGCCACCTCACAAATTCGGATTTGAGTTGGATATCTTCAAAAAACTAAAGATAGGTGAAGAGGTTATGAGATCCATATATTTTTTATATAGTTGATCATGTAATATCTCTATATAAAGTACCAAATAGAGGAGCAAAAGGGGGAGGTTCGATTGGGAGGACTTGGAGAGACTCCTTTGTAAAAGACCTTTTAAGTACATATTGGAATATAAACTTCTTTCGTTGTAGATGTTCAGACTTTCATCTCCTTTATTTTTTGTACCTATGGGTGAATATTATATTCATGTTTTCCATGGTTATCTAATGACTGATAATTTTCATCTTATCTTTGCATTGATAAACTAGAATTACAAGTGCTTTTACATGTTATAGTTGGTCATTCATGTATGCTTTTGTATGTATGTTTATGCTAGTATAATAAGTATTATTCATCATTTACATATTTATAAACCTTCTGAAAAAGTATAGTTGAAAGCCTTATCTATTTGAGTTTATTCATATGTGTCTGGAGTGAGTGAGATCATATCAATTCATTCAATTTGATCCAATTTATACCCTTATTTACACATTTTATTAAGTTACCAAGTGTTGAAATTACTAAGACAACTGAGAGGGGGGATGAATCAGTTGTTATTGTGCTTAAACAATTTTTAATTCTATTAAACCATTCTTAATATTTCTTCAAGTGATCATCAATATTATACAACATATGGACAACATAAATAATGAGCATCAGTCACACATAAGATATACGCAAAGACATATTTTCACGAGGAAACCCATAAAGAGAGAAAACCTCTTCTTCTTCGAAATGATAGGCAATCTTTTAAGTTCTGTACATCATCTATGTTTGAGAACCAACTCAAAGTAAGGCTACTACCTCTATTTTACAAGCTCCAACTTGTTGAGAGAACCAACTCTTTGGTTTATCTAGCACCGACTAGAAGGAAGTTCCAACTCCCTGAGTGTTCCAGCACCGACTGAATGGAAGCACCTACTTCCACTTATACAAGAACCAACTTGTTTGAGAGCACCAACTCTTTGGTTTTTCTAGCACTGACTAGAAGGAAGCACCAACTCCCTAAATATTCCAGCACCAACTAGATTTATACAAGCACCAACTTGTATACAGAAAACTCTGTGTTTTCCTGAGCACCACCCTGCCACCCTGTTTTCTAGC
Organism: Picea mariana; assembly: GCA_032191745.1. Classification (NCBI taxonomy): domain Eukaryota; kingdom Viridiplantae; phylum Streptophyta; class Pinopsida; order Pinales; family Pinaceae; genus Picea; species Picea mariana. Next base: position 409,447 of record JASDQU010101864.1, read on the forward strand.
CACAACTAGATGGAAGCTACAACTCCTAATATTCAAGCACCAACTCGAATATCAGAAGACCACAATCCTCCCCATCACCACCCTTCCTCCCTGATTATAAATAAATGATTGAATAACCAACAACACAGATAAATCGATTCTTACCACTTCTTCTCTATTCTGTAAATCTGGTCTGCTTCTAACTATTCTACAATTCTTCTCTTCCTCTGTCTATTCTGCAATTATTCTCTGCTTCAAGCTGTTCTGCAACTCTACTCTTGCTTTTGTCTATTCTTCATCTGTTACTCATCTCTGAGTTTTATCTCACATTGTGCATATTGTCGGTCTCACACCGCACATACTGTAATTTACCCTTTCTTACAGTTCAACTAATTTTTCATTCAAAATGACCAACATTCCACAATCATTGTGTCTCCATTTTAACCTATACCACCTATTCAGTTACACCTTGAATCTCCAAGAAAACACATCAGCAACTGAATCTCCAACCGTCCAAGAATCATGATTTAGTTCTGCTAACTGAATCGTAACTAATCAATTACCTGTGAGGTGAAACAGTAACCCTTCGATCAAGTTTCCAATTAACCAGCACCATTGGATTAAATCCACAGGATTTCGCATTTATCTCATATGCCCACTAGGTGTGACCAAACGCTAAACAAAATTTGAATTTCATGATTTCGCATCTCATCATTCCTGTGATGAAGGGTCTCGACACTACAAGTCACGATCGTCGAAACTCCGAGATGGAGCTTAGCACTGCTAGCTTCTTCCCCTCACGTGACCACCAACGGTGACCATAGGCTAAACCAAAAGGCGCTTCATATTTTGTGAACTTATGAACTTTATCGAGCCTGATCAATGGTTGAGATCTCCAATGATCCGATGGTCTATATCTCATCGCAATCTCGCATATCACGATTCCTATGATGAAGGATCTCGATACTCCAAGTCATGATCACCGAGAGTTCGAGATTGAGCTTAACACCGCTAGCTTCTTCCTCCATATTTCGTAGATGTAACCATTGGTTGTGACCACAGCCTTATTCGAAAATGCATTTCGCACTTTCGCATCTCGGGTATTTTGTGATGAGTCCTCTCGACTCTCCATGTCACAAAATCTGAAATAGAGCTTGGCTTCTCTAGCTCTGCTCTCCAGCTCTCAACAATGTGACCACGATATATGACCACTCGCCAATCAAATGAGCACTTCGCTCCTTTCACTTTCCAGTCAGCGAAACGATGATCTTTCACCATGTGTCCTATGGAACCAATGGTCCAGATATTATCATGATTTCACAACTTCACGGGCCTTCGTCATGCCTGATCAACAGTCCACGATCTCGATGATTCAACGGTCCAGATCTTTTCGTGATATTGCATATCGCGAGTTCCCACACCATGCTCTGTTGACTCCTCCAATGTTCTTTGATTGTTTTCCTCCTTCTGAGCTTACACTGTTGATCTTGCCATTATCGCTACGCTACTGATCGTGTTGATCTTCACCATCAATGACAAACACGCACACTCTGCCTCTATCTAAAAACATGCCAACAATCTCCCCCTTTGGCATTGATGGCAACCCCTTGAAAAACATGCAACTATACCACTGTAGCATCCTTGAAATTACCACCACTGTAGCATTCTTGAAATTTACCACACTTTCTCCCCCTTTGACATCAATGTTGAAGATGAAACATGCTCCCCCTGAGCTGTTACAGTACATACTCCCCCTGCCAACTATGAGCAACTTAGAAATACAACAGATATTCAATAAGTACTCCCCCTGATCAGGTGAATAGATTAGGCGAAAGAAGTTATAACCCCCAACTTTTGACGAAGATATCCAAAAGGGGTTGTTGCTAACGGTTTAGTAAAGATATCAGCTATCTGTTCTGTGGAAAGAATATAATTCACTTGAACAATTCTGTTTGTAACTTTTTCTCTGAGAAAATGGTATTTTATTGGTATGTTCTTAGATTTTGAATGAAGTACAGGATTCTTAGAGAGACTGATGGCACTGGTGTTATCACAGTGAAGTGGAATGGGATCAGTGTAAGTTACCTTCAAATCTGCAAGAGTTTGTATCATCCATAAAATTTGTGTGCAGCAAGTAGCAGCAGCAATGTATTCTGCCTCTGTAGTTGATAATGAAATGGATCCTTGATTTTTACTAAGCCATGCTACTAATGAGTCACCCAGAAAGAATGCTCCTCCATTGGTTCTTTTTCTCTCATCAACACAGTTTGCCCAATCGGAATCTGAATAAGTAGTTAACTGAAAGTTCTGATTTCTAGGATACCACAGACCGTAATTCATTGTGCCTTTCAAGTACTTGAATATCCTTGTTACCGCTACTAGGTGACTTTGTTTAGGAGCAGACTGATAGCGACCTACCATTCCAACAGCTTTCATTATATCAGGACGGGACGTTGTGATGTACAGAAGAGTGCCTATCATTGATCAGTATGTCCTTTGATCAACATCGGGTGACATATCATCTTTACTGAGCTTGCAACCAACCACCATAGGTGTAATAACAGGAAAGGAATCCTCCATCTGAAATTTCTTCAACATCTCTTTCAAATATTTTTCTTGAGAGATAAATATTCCTGATTTACTTGTATACCAATAAAATATGATGGTTCTCCTATCATGGATATCTCAAACTCTATTTTCATAGAGTTAGCAAACCATTGGATAGATGATTCATTAGTACAACCAAAAATAATATCATCTACATAAACCAAAACAACTAGTAAATTATCACCTTCAGACTNAAATATTCCTTATTTACTTGTATACCAATAAAATATGATGGTTCTCCTATCATGGATATCTCAAACTCTATTTTCATAGAGTTAGCAAACCATTGGATAGATGATTCATTAGTACAACCAAAAATAATATCATCTACATAAACCAAAACAACTAGTAAATTATCACCTTCAGACTTACTGTAGAGATTATTGTCAACAGTACCTTTCTTAAACCCTTTGTCTTGTAAAAATTTTTCCAGTCTATAATACCAAGCTTGTTGTGCTTGTTTCAGTCCATATAAGGCCTTCTTCAGCTTCCAAACATAATTAGGATTACTTGTCAATGAGAATCCTTCAGGTTGCTCCATATATACTTCTTCCTCTAGATCTCCATTAAGAAAAGATGACTTAACATCCATCTGATACACTTTAAAGTTCTTATGACATGAATATGAAAGAAACATTCTGATGGCCTCCAATCTTGCCACTGGTGCAAAAGTTTCATCAAAGTCCTGACCTTCAACTTGTGCATACCCTTTACAGACCAATCTGGCTTTATTTCTAACAACTTGTCCTTTTTCATTCATTTTATTCTTGAACACCCATTTGGAACCTATTACATTCTTATCTTCAGGTCTTGGAACAAGCTCCCAAGTATTGTTCTTCTCAATCTGATCAAGCTCTTCATTCATAGCTCTAATCTAATCATCATGTTGGCTGGCTTCATCAAAATTTTTAGGTTCAGCCATAGATAAAAAAGCAACATGATATTGTTCTGAGTCTTTAATCAATTTCCTTCTTATCTGAACTCCTTTATTTATATCTCCAATTATCTGATTTTCAGGATGATTCTTTCTAACAATTCTGAGAGGTGAGTTTGTTTCTTTCTGCTGATTTATGTCAGCCTGAGTATTTGTGTCTTCATCTGATTCAGATTCTTCTCTTTCTGATCCTTGGACCTGTTCATCTTCAGCTTCAACTATACCTTATGTTCTTGGTTCAGCACTGCTTACATTTCTGACCGGGATTTCTTCATCAAATTTTATGTCTATACAATCAACTAGTTTATGCAGCCTCTTATTATAACATATGTACCCTTTACTATTTGTAGCATAACCCAAGAAGATACCTTCATCAGCCCTGTCATCATATTTGCCAATATTTTCATCATTATTCTTAATATAACATTTACTCCCAAAGACTTTAAAATGCTTGATTGAAGAAGATCTTCCAAACCATAGTTCATAAGGAGTTTTGTCACTTTGTGGTCTAAGATGTGCTTTGTTAAGGATATGAAAAGTTGTATGAATTGCTTCCACCCAATATGTCTGAGGTATGTTCCTTTCATTCATCATTGATCTTTCCATTTGTTGTACTGATCTATTCTGCCTCTGAACAACTCCATTTTGTTGTGGAGTCTTTGGAATTGTGTACTCTCTTTTGATTCCATGTTTATCACAGAATTCTTTGAAGATCCATGAGCTAAACTCTTCTCCCCTATCAGACCTTACTGCCTTCAATCTTTTTCCTATTTGATTCTCAGTTAGAGCCTTAAACACTTTGAATTTTTCAAATGCTTCAGATTTTTCTTTCAAAAAGGTGACCCATGTTAGTCTTAAATAATCATCAATAATCAACATAAAATAATTTTTTTTTCCTGTACCTTCTTTCCTTGATGGTCCACATAAATCCATATGTACTAGTTGGAGAGGTTTTTCTGTTGAAGGAAAGTTTTTAGATTTGAACTAAGTGCAAGCAATTTTTCCTATCTGGCAAGGTTTACAAACATAATCATATGGCTTTGATATCTTTGGAAGATCCTTTACTGCCCCACTATTTTTGATCTTGATTATATGATCAAAATTTAAGTGTCCAAGTCTCCTATTCCATAGCCAACTTTCATCATACTTGCTTAAGTAACATTCTTCTTTTTCTTCTTTTAACACATAGACATCGTTTTCTGTTTTTGTCCCTTTTGCAACTAGCTGTCCTGAATTCACAAATTTTATTCTACAATCTTTACAGGTAAAAATGACTTCACATCCTCGGTCATATACTTGACTGACACTAAGCAGATTATGTTTCAGACCTTCTACAAACAACACATCTTGAGCTTTCCCTTTGCCATTACTCAAACTTACCATTCCTTTACCTTTTATTTTTCTTGGTGCATCATTTCCAAAAGTTACATTCCCTTATTTGCTTTCACTTAGAGTTAGAAACATACTTTTGTCTCCAGTCATATGTTTGGAACATCCACTGTCAATATACCAAGGATTCTTTTCTCTTTGGGCTGATAACACTAGTCTACTCTTGTCATCTTCTTTCTTCTTCCAAATCTTGAAATTTTCAGCACTAGGATTCGAATCTGGCTTAAAATTTCTTAAGCGACCATCTGCAGCTTTATGTCCATAGTTATGACAAATGTAACATTCTGGTTCACTAAATAACAAATCATAACAATTGTTATGCTCATAACTATTGTTATGCTTAACCTGCATCCTTTTCCCAGCCATCACATGATTTATAGTTTGAGGTTGTTTGTTGCTTGGTTGTCTCGATCTTTGTTGTGGAAGATGGTTATTCGTTGAATATCTTGATTGTTCATATCTAAATATTAAAGAACAGTTTATAGCTTTGTGACCAAAATTAGAGAAGAAAAAACAGTAACCATAGAAAAAACCTTTGTACCTTGAAAAAGTTTGTCTTCTTTGAGGAGGTCAATTTCTTTCATGTCGATGATCTCTTTGATCTACAGATTCGGTTATGGTACTTTTTCTTTCATTCCTTCTTGGTGGTTGATTTTCTTTCTTTGTTTCTGCAGAGTGATTGTTTTCAATGTTTGAGGATTTGACAAACTTTATAGGTTCTGTATTACTTGGATGATCACTACTTGATCCTTCTTCATAACCCAAGCCAGCTTTCAACTTTGGGTTTCTTTGTTGATTTAGAATGGAGGTTAATCCTTCTGAGGCTTTAATACTTGGCAGATTTTGGTGATACAATCCCTTAAACTTCTCCATTTCTTTTTTGGTTTTTACTATCTCTTCTTCTAAGGCTTCACACCTCACTTTCTTCTCTAACAACTGTTGTTTCAGTATGTCTTCTATTTTCTTTGCCTCTTCTAACTCCACTTTTAGTAGAGAAAAGTTTTCATCAGGTTTTTCACTATTCATTTTAAACTACTTCAACAACTGTTTTTGTTTTCTCTTCTTACATCTGAGTCTGTCAATTTCTTCCAAAGCACTGATTAATTCACCTTCCGTATCCACCACAGCTTCTTCATCATCCATTTCACCTCCTGTGTGTTCATCATCAAAATCTCCCATATCCATAAGCATAAAATCATTCACTTTGTTTTCACATGATGAATCATTATCTATGTCTTCTGAAGAATTGTCATTATTTGCACACAAACTTTTCTTTTTACTATATTTTTTTTGAATTTGTACTTCTTTTCATCATCAGAGTTCTGGTCCTTTTTCTTATGGGAACACTTAGATGCAAAATGACCTATCTTACCATAGTTAAAACATTTGAAGGGAATCTTGCCTTGATATTTTCTTGATCCTTTCTTTAATCTTCTCACAAATTTTGCCTCAATATCATCTAAATCTGAATCAGTATTATTGTCTGCTTTAAAAGATGCTTCTCTAGTAATGGATTTATCTTTGTTGATTCTCATTTCATATGCAGTTAAAGTTCCTAGGAGTTGATCAATGGACAGAGTTTTAAGATCA
>JASDQU010101864.1:415995-444214 GCA_032191745.1 Picea mariana
TACAACCTCTGTTTTGCAAGCTACAACTTGTTGAGAACACCAACTCTTTGTTTTCTCTAGCACCGACTAGAAGGAAGCACCAACTCCCTGAGTTTTCTAGCATCGACTAGATGGAAGCACCTACTTCCACTTATACAAGCACCAACTTGTTTGAGAGCACCAACTCTCTGGTTTCTCTAGCACCCACTAGAAGGAAGCACCAACTCCCTAAGTGTTCCAGCACCAACTAGATGGAAGCACCAACTTCCACTTATACAAGCACCAACTTGTTTGAGAGCACCAACTCTCTGGTATCTCTAGCACCCACTAGAAGGAAGCACCAACTCCCTGAGTGTTCCAGCACCAACTAGATGAAAGCACCAACTTCCAGTCACATAGGCACCAACCTATATAACAGAGAACAACATTTCTCCCTTGCACCACCCTGCCACCCTAGATTTTCTGGCTACAACCAGATGGAAGCTACAACTCCCTGTGTTCAAGCACCCACTTGAACCTCTGAGGAAACCAGTCCTCCCTAGCACCTCCCTACCACCCTGATTATAAATATTTTCTACTGAAACTTATTACAGTGATTCAATAGTTGTCATTGGCTTACCAGGCTTATCATTGTTCTGCTATGTTGCTCTGCTCTCCTGTATCAGTGTCTCTCTGCCTACATCTTCTTGCGCTTTCTGATCTTCTACTTTTCTCTACAATTGCACCTCAGCCTTCTTTTACTGTCTCAGCTATGCATCTCTGCTCTTTGCTTCTGTTGTGCTTTATGCTTTGCGTCTTATTTTGATTCTATGAATTACGCCTCTTCTGTGTATTTCAGCTCCTGCCCACAACATGTTATTTCTTCTATGTTCTATGTATTTATACTATCTGTGCACCTTCTTCGTCCTCCATGCACAGTGCCTCTGCATGCTCTTCACCATGCCACGATTCTGTTCATCGGGTTGTTCACTGCCACTCCACTTTTGCTCTTCTTCACTTGCTCAAGCCTCAAAAAGAAAAAACTGCATCTCACTTCTGTCTATGCCTCATCTGTTACTCATCTCTGAGTTTTATCTCACACTGCGCATACTATTGGTCTCACACTGCGCATATTGTAATTTTCTTTTTCTTACAGTTCAACTCATTTTTCATTCAGAACAGCCAACCCTCCACAGTCATTGCATTTCCATTTTATCCTTTACCACTTATTCAATTACACCTTGAATCTCCAAGAAAACGCATCAGCAACTGAATCGCCAACCGTCCAAGAATCATGATTCAATTCTGCTAACTGAATCGTAACTGATCGATTACCTGTGAGGTGAAACAGTAACCCTTCGATCAATTTTCCAATTAACCAGCACCGTTGGATTAAATCCGTAGGATTTCGCGTTTATCTCATATGTCCACTAGTTGTGACCGAGCACTAAACAGAATTTGAATTTCGTGATTTCACATTTCGGCATTCTTGTGTTGAAGGGTCTCGACACTCCACGTTGCGATCGCCGAAACTCCAAGATGGAGCTTAGCACTGCTAGCTTCTTCCCCTCACGTGACCATCGACGGTGACCACAGGCTGCGCCAAAAGGCGCTTCATATTTCGTGAACTTATGAACTTCATAGAGCCTGATCAACGATCGATATCTCCAATGATCTGACGGTCCAGATATCATCGCAATCTCGTATATCGCGATTCCTATGATGAAGGGTCTCAATACTCCAAGTTGTGATCGCCGAAACTCCGAGATGGAGCTTAACACTGCTAGCTTCTTCCCTTCACGTGACCACCGGTGGTGACCACAGGCTGCGCCAAAAGGCGCTTCATATTTCGTGAACTTATGAACTTCATCGAGCCTGATCAACGGTCGAGATCTCCAATGATCCGACAGTCCAGATCTCATCGCGATCTCGCATATCGTGATTCTTGTGATGAAGGGTCTCGATGCTCCAAGTCACGATCACCGAAACTCTGAGATGGAGCTTGGCATCTCTAGCTCTGCTCTCCAGCTCTTGACAATGTGACCACGAGATATGACCACTCACCAATCAAACGAGCACTTCACTCCTTTGACTTTCCAGTCAATGAAACGATGATCTTTCGCCATGTTTCCTATGGAACCAATGGTCCAGATATTATCGTGATTTCACCACGTGTCCTCTGGAATTCTCAATGGGATCCAATGATCACTGTCGCTTCTCCTCCCGAGCTTACACATTTTCTTGACTTGGAATAATTTCTAAGTGTCAAAGGCCTCGACCTTTGATCCATCTAAGATCCTGAGTACGCTATCTCTCTTGAGCTTTGGCAATGAGTTAACCGCGTCCCTGGTTCACACCTATGCACTGCGTGCGAATCTGCGCTAATCCTCCTGAGCTTACGTTGTTCCTATTTTTCCATCGTTGCACACTCTGATCTTGCCATCAATGACAAGCATACTCTGCCTGTAAACATGCCAACAATCCCCCCCTTTGGCATTGATGGCAACCCTAAACGACTGCACTAATCTGTTTGGACCTCCAACTGTAGCATCCGGTCTAGACCACTCCTTTTCTCCCCCTTTGACATCTGTCAAAGAAAACATGCTCCCCCTAAGCTGTTGTAGTATTTTTAGGAGGTATTAGTTATTAAACCAGCACAAACTCCCCCTGACAGGATGGACTCTCTTATTAAAGGCCTGGAGAATATTTGTATCTAAACCAGAGTCTTCTCCTTATGATTCTTGGACCTGTTCATCTTCATCTTCAACTGTGTCCTCTGTAGCAGACTCAATATTGCTCACCTCTCTTACTGGGACTCCTTCATCAACCTTTTCTTGTCATAACTGGATGACTCCCCCTATCATTGTTCTCTCTCTACTTCTGACTGCTTTCCCCCTTTGTTCCTAAAAGGTTAGCTTTCCCTGACAAGGTCTTTCCTCTTGTTATCTCTACAAGATGTCATGTATATCATTTTGTAAAACAAAATGTTGTTGTTGAAGATGTTGTTGTCCTACTGAAACACTGCGTAATTATCGCTCATACTTTTCAAACAACCCTTGGATATACCCATTGATTCTCATCGATCTCTATTACTGCAATTTCATTTTTCTTCCATGGTGCATACAATCCAAGGCTTTTATGACCATATTCAATCACAAGAAAAAACCGCTACAACCACCCTCATACCTGCTTTTCTTTTTCACAGACGAAGGACCTGTATCAGGTTTCTTAGGAGTACTGATTTCTTCCTTGTTGTATCCGATACCATATTTGTCATTTGGTGATCTCTGACTATCCAAGAGCTTATCCAGGGTCATAGAGTTGTTTAAGAACTTGCTTTGGGTGTTTGAATTCTCAACCTTCAAAACTTCATCTTCCATCTTATGACATGATTCTTCTTCTACTTCTTCCATGGGATTGATGCTAACTGAACATTCTTTTATTGTATCTATGTCTTCTTCTTTACTTGCAAGGGAGGATTCAATATCAACATCATTAATTGTCCTTATTTCTTTATTCACCACTTGTCCTGAGTTTACATTTACCTTACACTCTTTGGACATGAACACCTCTTTATTGTCTCTGTCACACTTTTGAATTGTACTGAGCAAATTATGTTTCAGACCATCCACAAGAAGAACGTACTGAGCATCTCCTTTGTCATTACTCAAACTCACCATCCCTCTATCCTTGATTTTACCTGGTTCATCATTTTCAAGGATCACATTTCCTGTTTTTCTTTTACTTATGGACAGAAGCTTATCCTTGTCTCCAGTCATGTGCTTGAAACATCCACTGTCTATATTCCCGGAGGCCTTTTGTTTTTGAGTTGAAAGTGCTAGACCACATTTTTCACTATCTTTCCTTTTCCATGTGCTGGCCTTTCTATCTAAGAACTTTATCCTTGGATCTGCTTTGTAATTCTTCAGATGGTAGTTTGCAACTTTGTGGCCAAAGTTGTGACAGTTATAGCATTCAATTTCATTGTTCAATAGGTCAAAGTTATTGTTGCAGCATTGTCTACTCATTGACTATTTATTATTTCTTGACCTCCTCAGTTGCATGTATCTAGACTTAATTTGGCAATTTGTAATATGTGATGGTTTGTTACTTGGCTGTATCATTCTTTGTTGTGGCAGATATTTATTCCTTGGAAATCTTAATTGCTCATGTCTAATTATTAAGGAACAATTTACAGCTTTGTGACCAAAATTAGAATAGTAGAAACAATATCCATAGAAAAATTCTTTGTACCTGGAAAATGGTTGTCTTCTTTGAGCAAATCGATTTCTTCCATGTTGATGATTTCCTTGAGCATGGAGTGTATTATTTCCTTGTTCTAAAGATTCAGTTCAGGCACCTTTTTCTTTACTCCTCCTAGGCGGTTGATTATCTTCCTTTGTTTCTGTAGGTTTGTTGTCGTCATTGGTTGTAGATTTGACAAACTTGATGAAGTCTTTGTTGCTTAGGTGACCACTACTTGATCTCTCTTCATAACCCAAACATGTTTTCAACTTTGGATTCCTTTGTTGATTCAGAATGGTGGTTAATCCTTCTGAGGCTTTGATACTTGATAGATTCTGATGATACAAGGCTTGAAACTTCTCCAACTCTTTCCTAGTTTTCACTACTTATTCTTCCAGAGATTTACATCTTTCCTTCTTTTCTGATAACTGATGTTTTAGAATGTCCTCGATTTTCTTTGCCTCTTCTAATTCCACTTTTAGCAGGGCAAAGTCTTCATCAGGATGTTTACTGTCTTTCTCGAACTGTATCAATAATTGTTTTTTCTTTATGTTCTTAATTCGGAGTCTGTCAATCTCTTCTAGTGCATTGATCAGTTCTCCTTCCATATCAACGACAAATTCTTCTTCATTATCCTCACTTCCTGTGATTTTATTATCATAATCCTCTTTGTCCATAAGCATGAAGTCATTTAGTTTATTTCCAATAGAAGAGTCATTGTCTTCATCATCTGAAGGATAATCATCAATGTCTACACATAAACTTTTCTTTCTATCAAATCTTTTGGATTTGTACTTCTCTTCACCTTCAGAGTTCTGGTCCTTCTTCTTGTGTGGACACTTATTTGCAAAGTGACCTATCTTACCACAGTTAAAACATTTGAAGGGAAGCTTGCCTTGATATTTTCCTGATCCTTTCTTTAACCTTCTCACAAATTTTGCCTCAATATCATCTAAATTTGGATCAGTATTCTTGTCTGCTTTAAAAGATGCTTCTCTAGTAATGGATTTATCTTTGTTGATTCTCATTTCATATGCAGTTAAAGTTCCTAGGAGTTGATCAATGGACAGAGTTTTAAGATCATTTAGTTCTTCTATTGCAGAGACTTTTGGATTAAATTTATCAAGCAAAGATCTTAAAATCTTCTGAACTAAAATTGATTCTTCAATCTTCTCACCAAGACCCTTCATGGCATTCACAAGTTCTTCAACTCTTAAAAAATACTTGCTAACTGTTTCATCTTCATTCATCTTTAGTTGTTCAAACTTGAACATAAATGTTTGAAGCTTTGCATCTTTTACTTTCTCATTTCCTTCATAGTTGCTAATAAGTTTATCCCACATTTCTTTGGCAGTTTGAAGATGCATCACCTTTACAAACTCGGCTTCTGAAAGTCCATTCAAGATAGCATTCATTCCCTTAGCATTAAAGCTAAATTCTAACTTATCATCCTTGGAAGCTAGCAAAACAGGCTTTATGTATCCAGTCTCTACTACATCCCAAACATCAGCACCTAAGGACATTAGGTATGTTCTCATTCTAACCTTCCAGAAGGAAAAAATTGTTCCATCAAACAAAGGAGGCTTAGTGACTGAAGTCTTTTCATGACTTGTCATGTTTAAGCTTACAGATCTACCTTTAGATAAAAGGAACTGGCTCTGATACCAATTGTTAGACAACTGAGGGGGGGGGGGGTGAATCAGTTGTTACCGTGCTTAAACAATTATGCTTATTTTCAAATCTTTACAGAGCACTCAATGACAATCACAATAATGCAAAGAGGTAAGCAATAGAACATTCGACATCAGTCACACATATGAAATATACAGAGATAGATATTTCCTAAGCAAACCCATAAAGGGTAAAAACCTCTTCTTCTTGGTATGATAAGTAATCTTTACATTCTGTACATTATCATACATATGAGCTCCAACTCATTGTGAGGCTACAACCTCTGTTTTGCAAGCTGCAACTTGCTGAGAACACCAACTCTTTGTTTTCTCTAGCACCGACTAGAAGGAAGCACCAACTCCCTGACTATTCCAGCACTGACTGGATGGAAGCACCTACTTCCACTTATACAAGCACCAACTTGTTTGAGAGCACCAACTCTCTGGTTTCTCTAGCACCCACTAGAAGGAAGCACCAACTCCCTGAGTGTTCTAGCACCAACTGGATGGAAGCACCAAATTCCACTTATACAAGCACCAACTTGTTTGAGAGCACCAACTCTTTGATTTCTCTAGCACCCACTAGAAGGAAGCACCAACTCTCTGAGTGTTCCATCACCAAATAGATGGAAGCACCAACTTCCAGTCACACAGGCACCAACCTGTATAACAGAGAACAACAATTCTCCCTTGCACCACCCTGCCACCCTGGCTTTTCTAGCTGCAACCAGATGGAAGCTACAACTCCCTATGTTCAAGCACCCACTTAAACCTCTGAGAACACCAGTCCTCCCTAGCACCTCCCTACCACCCTGATTATAAATATTTTCTACTGAAACTTATTACAGTGATTCAATAGTTGTCATTGGATTACCAGGCTTATCATTGTTCTGCTATGTTGCTCTGCTCTCCTGTATCAGTGTCTCTCTGCCTATCTCTCTGCCTGCATCTTCTTTCGCTTTCTGATCTTCTGCTTTTCTCCACAAGTGCACCTCAGCCTTCTTTTACTGTCTCAGTTATGCAGCTCTATTCTTTGCTTCTACTGCGCTTTATGCTCTGCGTCTTATATTGATTCTATGAATTACGCCTCTTCTGTGTATTTCAGCTCCTGCCCACAGCATGCTATTTCTTCTCTGTTCTGCGTATTTATACTATCTATGCACCTTCTTCGTCCTCCATGCACAGTGCCTCTGCATGCTCTTCACCGTGCCACGATTCTGCTCATCGGGTTGTTCACTGCCACTCCACTTTTTCTCTTCTTCGCTCGCTCAAGCCTCAAAAAGAAAAAACTACATCTCGCTTCTGTCTATGCCTCATCTGTTACTCATCTCTGAGTTTTATCTCACACTGCGCATACTGTAATTTTCCTTTCTTATAGTACATCTCATTTTTCATTTAGAACAGCCAACCCTCCACAGTCATTGCATTTCCATTTTATCCTTTACCATTTATTCAGTTACACCTTGAATCTCCAAGAAAACACATCAGCAACTGAATCGCCAACCGTCCAAGAATCATGATTCAGTTATGCTAATTGAATCATAACTGATCGATTACCTGTGAGGTGAAACAGTAACCCTTCGATCAAGCTTCCAATTAACCAGAACCGTTGGATTAAATCCGCAGGATTTCGCGTTTATCTCATATGTCCACTAGCTATGACCGAGCACTAAACAGAATTTGAATTTCGTGATTTCGCATTTCGGCATTTCTGTGATGAAGGGTCTCGACACTCCACATCGCGATCGTCGAAACTCTGAGATGGAGCTTAGCACCGCTAGCTTCTTCCCCTCACATGACCACCGATGGTGACCACAGGCTGCGCCAAAAGGTGCTTCATATTTCACGAACTTATGAACTTCATCGAGCCTGATCAATGGTCGAGATATCCAATGATCCGACGGTCCAAATCTCATCACAATCTTGCATATCGTGATTCCTGTGATGAAGGGTCTCGATACTCCAAGTCGTGATCGCCAAAACTCCGAGATGGAGCTTAACACTGCTAGCTTCTTCCCTTCATGTGACCACCGGTGGTGACCACAAGCTGCGCCAAAAGGCACTTCGTATTTCTTAAACTTATGAACTTAATCAAGCCTGATCAACGGTTGAGATCTCCAATGATCCGACGGTCCAGATCTCATCGCGATCTCGCATATCACGATTCCTGTGATGAAGGGTCTCGATGCTCCAAGTCGCGATCGCCAAAACTCCGAGATGGAGCTTGGCATCTCTAGCTCTGCTCTCCAGCTCTTGAAAATGTGACCATGAGATATGACCACTCGCCAATCAAACGAGCACTTCACTCCTTTGACTTTCCAGTCAGAGAAACGATGATCTTTCGCCATGTGTCCTATGGAACCAATGGTCCAGATATTATCGTGATTTCACCACGTGTCCTTCTTGAATCGATGGTCCAGATTTCTCCTCGATACGATGGCTTAGATCATTTCACCATTTCGCATATCGTGAGTTGGAAGGTTAGAGAACTTCCTTCCTTTGACCTTTTAGTTAGCGAAATGATGATCTGTGACCACATATCCTGCCCGAAGATGGATGGTCCTCCTTCTTTTGGGATTTTGTAAGCCCGCTTCACGTTGCACTTTAAAGAACATCCAGGTTCTCCTGGATCCAATGACGGTCGGACCCCGCGCTCGTATCTAATGCCCGAGATCTGTCCTCCACCTGTGCGCTCGACCTATCTGAATTCAAATCTAACGGTCATCGGGAATTCTCAATGGGATCCAATGATCACTGTCGCTTCTCCTCCCGAGCTTACACATCCTCCTGACTTGGAATAATTTCTAAGTGTCAGAGGCCTCGACCTTTGATCTGTCTAAGATCCTGAGTACGCTATCTCTCTTGAGATTTGGCAATGAGTTAACCTCGTCTCTGGTGCACACCTACGCACTGCGTGCAACTCTGCGCTAATCCTCATGAGCTTACGTTTTTCCTTTTTTTCCATTGCTGCACACTCTGCCTGTAAACATGCCAACAAATACCCTAATGGATAAAATTGCTTCCTTATCCCTGATTTAAATTCTGACCATGAGGAAAGAAGATTACCACACTTACTTATGTCCTGAAGCTTTCTCTCCCACCATATGAGAGCGATGCATTCCAACTAAAGAGAAGTCAGTTGTACTTTAACCTCCTCTTCATCAATATGTTGAACACAGAAATATACTTCAACCTGTCGGATCCAATTATCTAGCTTTTCAGGATTAGCATCTCCATTAAACATAGGTAAAGAAAATTTTACATCAAGCTTTGATAATAGTTTCTTAAAAGAGGCTTTATGGCTAGAATGATGAGAATGCTCAGAGGAAGAAGAACTAGAACTTGAAGGTGAATATGGAGGCTCAGGAGGATCTCCTCCAGCCCCTTGGTTTACTGAAGCATCATCATCAACATGTGCTTCCTTTTTCTTCCCTTTCTTATTCATCCTCTTCTTGTAATCTCCA
This sequence comes from Picea mariana, assembly GCA_032191745.1. NCBI lineage: Eukaryota > Viridiplantae > Streptophyta > Pinopsida > Pinales > Pinaceae > Picea > Picea mariana. Next base: position 425,333 of record JASDQU010101864.1, read on the forward strand.
TACACTCATTCGACCATTTATGACATGTAATAAAAGACCATATGAAATTTTTTCTCTTGTTCATCACGCTTGTCTTCTTCTGCCATTTTCTTCCTTCGGGATGCACGACCAAATTCGGGATTGAAAGTATTTAGAGTTCCTTCACCCTGTTTATGCCTGGCCCTAGTAAGCATTCACACTCAACAATTCAAGTCAAAGACGATTTCTCTGATACCAACATGATCTGGGATCTTTACATCGAGTGACTTATAAATAATTGCATTAAATGAGCATAATTAAAGTGCACCATTAAAGAAGGAAAATCTAAATAATGAAGAGACATAAGCATCAAATCTGAACAAAAAAAATTGATAACGGAGTTCGTCCCTAGTGGACTACATCTCTGGGTCCTTCTCTCAAATGGGTAGGATTTTTCATTAACTCAGCAAAAGAATTTGGCAAAATACATAAGTATACCTCATTCTAAAATCAAGTTGTGGAAATAATGCTCAGATCAGAAAACAGACAACACCACTGAATTCGTGGCATCGAATTACCCAAAAATGATTGTCTCCATGCCTCAATCTGACTCTGGCACTCCCAGCCCCAAGAAGAAATTTGGCTCGGTTTTTGTGGCCGCTGCAACCTGCAATTAATGATTGTACTACCTAGAACTGCATTCCCACGTTGTACCACATGCACGCCTCCTCCTAGGGCTCGACAGACTGAACTCTTAAGTAAAATCTGCGACGTTCAATACAATGTAGGGGTCGTTGGCCTGTTGGTTATGGCGTGAGTATTAAGGCCTAGTGTGGGGAGGAGATAACGGGGTCAAACCCAAGGGCCTCCCTCTTTTGGTTATATAGTTGAAACAATATATTGTATATGTAATGTGTTCTGCCAATTTTGGCGGTGGCTCTATCCAAGGTGCTAATAGTTAGGACGTGGTCGGATTGTGTGTGGTTCGCCAGATTTGGCGGACCCACCAATCCATATTTTTTTTCAAAAATCGGATACTGGTTGACATTGGGATTTTTCCCCCTGCCACGTGGTACCCCCTGATTGAGCCACATGGCAACCTCTCATTCAACCACACCATCCACTGCCATGTCAGTCTATCGTGTCAGCACCACATCATCGTACGGACGCCATGTCATTGTACAGATGACCAACTTGCCATGCCACATCATCATGCCACATCACTTGTACGAACTGTACATACTTCCACGTCACACAATCTTATTGGTCCACAGGTTGGTCTAGAAATGCCAAAACTGGGTGACACATGGCAGCCTCTGGTGATGCCACGTCACCATGTTGACATCATGCTGACATTAGCATGACACATGTCACCTTCTGCTCCTGCCATGTGTACTGTATGGATGTTTATGTCATCCATACATATGCTGACATCAATAGTATGGTTGTTGACTCGTCCCCCTTTTGATTGGGCTAGGTTGACCAAACTTTGATCGCAAATATCTTTCGATCCGTAACTCCGTTTGACGAGTCATCTGCGTTGTTAGAAATATTGAGACACGCTCTTCGTGATAATGTCATTTTTACTGAGTTTTGGGAACTTTTAATTTTTTCCATTTCTCTGTCTGTTGAGGCCATTCTGTGTGTCTTGAATTGCCTCTGTGAGTTCTAAGTTGTTCTTAGCCTTCTCTATATCCTTTTTGGATCACATAGTGTATCTTGTCACTATAGAAGGAGGGTAACCCACTCATGAATATTTGGATTTTGACTTTCCCATCCTAGATGAAGCCCGTATACTTTAGAAACTCAAAGAATCACTTCTCATATGCATCCATTGCCATGCTTCCCAGCTTGATTCCAAAGAACTATTTCATCTTCCTTTCATATTAATGTTCTAACAAATATTTCTCTTAGAACTATCCTTTGAATTGCCTCCATGATACCTTCTTCTCATCAAGGTGCTTGGATTTCTTAAGTTAATGTTTCAATTATTGTTTCTAGCATTGAGGGGTAATCATGTAGCTAGAAATATTTTTTTTTTTCCAATAGCCATGCCTCAACATATTTTTCAATAACTCAAACGGGTGAACTCTGCTACATCAAATTATAAACACAGGGATCGCAAATTGATGAAGTGCATGCAAAATATATGCATGCATTAGCTTTAAATCTATCGCTAAATGACTACTTATGCAAAAGGAAAGTAAAGTGTTCATTGGTTCTACTGTAGAAACAAAGTTTTGCTTAGCTACAGAAACAACAGAGTACTGCTTAATAATGTGAAAACAGAGCTGAAGGAACACAAATATAATTCTAATGTCTAAGGACACCAATCTACTGGACTGCTACAATTTTATTTCAAGCATCAATCAATAGAAGTTATTGTAACCATAGAATTCATTTATTCAATTGAGAGTTGCCACATTAGTTATCCTTGTGTAAACAATAATGAATAAAGTTGCAGAAAGGAAATGACAGAATTCAAAACTTACACAAATGCATAAATGAAAACACAATACCAATACTGATAAAACAAATGAAATAGTGTGCTCCTCCTTAGGGGTCCCTACAGGCTCATAAGACACTATTTGGCGAAATCGTATAAACTAAACTCTTTGCAAACGTAGAATTAATAACTCGTGGACACGAACAGTAACCAAAAGATTATATTAATCAACAAACAAGATTACAAAAATTCAATTACAATGTGTAATGATGATAGTTTTCCTTCTGAGGATAAAATCACTCATATTTATACAATAGAAACATAATCAATCAGATCCAAATTATATGGATCTCAAACCCGACTGCCACTATAGTTCTCAGAAATATCAGTTTAAATAATCAACCATATCCCCGAGATACTTCACATTTTTAGGAAACTACACATGAGGAACCCAAATGGTCACATCCTACACAAAACCCATGTGGCCAATTTTCAATATTCACCTTCATCTGCTCGCAATTGAGCACACAAAACATTCTCTCTATTCTAGCACAAATTTTCATAAATTGTTTGCAACAAATTACATATCGGATCATAATATTTCGTGGATGTATAAATTTATCTTAATCATCCATGTATTAGATAAATTCACGATAGAATGCATGAATTGCTCTTATACAAACTCTTGCTTTATTTTACTCTATTTTTTGTTGTTCGCTCATGCATTCTGCCATGTGTATGTGTTGACCAATGAGTTTGACTTCACTTCTAGTCCAAGATGGAATATTTGTAGGCTAAGCTGATTGGTGGATGAGTTTTGTGGATCCTTTTGATGTTTCACATATGTTGTGGTTCAATTCAAGGCCGATCACATACCTGTGGATGAACAAATACATTACAAAAACCTATCTAAGTAAATAGGATACAAAACTATAACATGAGTTGCTACAAAATCAAGAGATTTCATAGATACTCATTATAATAATGGTTAATTAAATCATTATGCATTAAGAAGAGTGGAATTAAATATAAGAATGTAAAAATCACCTTTAACCTTGTTCAATGCATAATTTATGTAGCTAATTATGTTTATGTGGTAAAAAGGACTGAAATGGAATATAAATGAGGCATAGATATAGGTTTTGAATGGGAGTATAAGATAGAATTGTGAAAAAATGAGTCCATTTTGAGGAATCAACATCTCCTCCACACAAAATATTTTGTATGTCCTCATGCAACCAAAATGACTTTACTCCCTTCAACAAATTTCAAAAATGTTGTCCCCTTCCTCCTTAAGTTCTGTCTGAGGCATTGTGTTATAATCTAGGGAAAAGTAGGGGAGTGTTACCAGTAGTTCAATACATAAGCAAGAATAGATTCATATGCATATATACAAAGACATACAAAAAGTAGTGGAAGCCCAAAGAACAACACTTTATTATATGATATGTCAATACAACACAATAGATACAATCTTTCTCATAAAGCTTGTCTATTTATACCTATATGTTAAGTTACCAGGTAATTGTAACTACTTAACTTCCTGGGTCGGTTGGTTAACAGAGACTTCGACTGAATTATAATTATGACTTTGACAGTCGATCAAATATCTCTTATTTGATTGTTGGTTCTAGTCGACAGAGTCGACTGGCCCTTACAACATCTCCCCCCACCTCAATTTCTTGTTCGTCTCGAGTAGGAAGGGATTAAAACAGAATCTGTGTTTACATTGATTGTTTACAAAGTGTAGAAGAAGAGAGAAAAAGAGAAGATAAGTATAGAAAACATCTTCAGGTACTTGGAAAGATTAAGGTGTCGCATCTGACTGGTCTGTTGTGCGTGGAATTTCGTCATTGGTCAATTCGACTGTGTCGTTAGATCTGTATTGTGTATTGAATCTGAAGGCATTCTAAAGGATATTGGGAGCTATCTACTCCATGTTTTGGGTGAATTTAGTACACGATGCATTGATTGAATGTTGTGCTTATAGGCTTAGTATATTCATTTAGGCCAACAAGTTGAATTTTTCTGTTATCTATGTTAGTTGTATTACAGTTGACTCTAGATTGATCAGTTGCTCTACCTCTTGGATCTTGTCTCCATTCTGAGCGAGACACCTAATTAAGTTGTCAGTTTCTAGTTGTGCTTTGTGCCCTTTATTCTGCCATTCCAGTTCTTGTTTTGCAAGTTGTGCCACTATTGCCTTTTCTTTTTCTAGTTGAGTTGTGAGGGATTCTTTGATTTTGGCATTGATGGTCATATTCCTTATATTTTCTATGCTTCTGACTATTGTTTTTTCTATCCTGCACTTACTGAATGCAGATGCAAAATGGGTCTGTCGGTCACTTACCACCGAGTCTATCACTGTGTCTTGCTTGGAAAAAATTTCCATATTTTGTCTAAAACATTTAAGGCTGTTGTATTCTGTCACCATGGTCATGGATGTCTACTCGTGGATTTTTTGAATCTCAGTTTATGCTATGCTGAATTGTTGTTGTGCATCTTCCTTATCCTTTTGGAGAAGTGCGACTTGATGTTGGATTTCTGTATTAGATTTAATCATCATTTCAATCAAGTATTTAAACCCTTCAAAAGAGTTCTCTACTTCCATCCTTCGTTATGTTCTTAAGTACTTTCTAACCGCTTCTTTGCATTCCTACAACATTTTTATTTGATATTCTTTTAGTTTTAACACTCAAATTCCTTCTTTGATGATTTTTTCCATATCTTTGTTGATTCTCTTTATATTACTTGATGTAGGTCGAAGAGATGTCGGTCTGATATTGTGGTCGGGTCGAGAGTAGTTTCGGTAGCTGAGCCTGATGGGTTGTTTGGTCGGGTCATTTTAAGGGTGATTTTCAACGATTTATTTTTCTTCTTTTTCCCTGAAGTCCTTGTCAACCATCTGTATTTATCCTGGATTTTTTATGTATGTTGTGAAGAGGGGTTATGCTGCTGGAAATTTTCAGCATTTTAAGATTCCTCTTTTCGTGTTTCTTATGTTCCTTTCTATAATGGAGGTTGTTGGTCATGAGTAGACCCTTGTTTTGTATCTTAATATTTTCTTTTTTGTGGGATAACATGATGGTTTTCTAGAAGGGCTTCCTCCATGTGTTTATCTTCTATATTTTCTTGTTGATTTTCTAGTTGTGTTGATATATTTTTCATTATGTCGACCGGCCCTGATTTATGAATATCAACATCACGGATGTCAACTTCCTAGTTCTCTCCTTCTTTCATATTGACTGCTTGTTGGACAACCTGATTCTCTTCAACTTCGAATGGATGGATCTATTGCTTTTGTATTTGTTCAACTGAATCCTATTGTTGTATTGAATCGATCGATTGCATCAACTGGACTAGTACTTCTTTGACCGATGGTTGTTGATTTAAGTGGTCGATCTCAATATCCTTGTCGATCGACTCAAATGGTTGGTCAGACTCTGTTGCTTCTAACGAATCAACAATTATGAGTTGTATCTTCTTTTTCTTTGTTGGTCGTTCTTATACTACGGCTACTATCTCGGTTGGAGGAAAATATATGTTTAAATAGATTGTTGCTTTAGTCGTTCTTTTATTTATTAGTATTAATCTTGGCCTGAGTTCCCATTTTGCGTGGTTGGTTGTGAACTTTGTTGGGGTAACAATAGTGCTTCATGCCTCAAGGGTCTTCTACTTATTGTCTCCTCTTATTTCAATCTGTTTGATTGTAATTTTAATTTTCTTAACCTATTGCTTGTGTATCTTATCTTTTTCCATATATTCTTCCATCCGAGGTCTAACCGGTGAACTGTAGATCTTCTTCATCGTAGAAATCTCTTGTCGAGTCTGCCTCTTTGTTTTCTTTATCTTCTCAGTGATCTTGCTTGTAATGTTGGTCATTTTTTCTTGGATAATAGGGTCATTGAAGTCAATACCTCCATTTGACTAAAAAGTTTCCATCAAAATTTCTTCTATGTCGATGTCTAATTCTTCGACTCCAACAACCTTTTTACCCTTGTCCTTTCTCGTTGGATTCTTTCTTTTTCTGGGTGATGGATTTGCAAGGATGACTTTCATGTCTTCCAATCATTCGAAAAAGGGGATTGCATAAAGCTATGCTTCTCTTTCCCCATCCTTCTCTCCATTAGTAAGAGGAAGAATCAAGGGAAATCCTTCTTGGTTAGCTTCAAGGGGAATTTCTAAATCTTGGCCTATCTGTCTCTCTAGATCTATGAATATTTATTTTGTTGTCAGTTGATAGTGAATTTCCTCTGGTTCTTGGGATGACTCAACTTTGCACTAAATCTTGGTACATTCGATTTCCAGTTGAATGTGGTAAGGAGTCGGCAAGGCCCCTCATACTGGTTACTCGACCCGCCACCTATGTGAGTTGTATTTCAAGTTTCTGACCCATAGTTGAAACATTTTTTGGGGTGTCATCGACCCAGAAGTACCTGCTTGTTCTGTTGAAAATATTATATACTTTTCCATCGTTGGGGATTTCTTGATTGTAAATGCAAGCTCTCTTACTAGAATGCACTTCTCCATTGCTATCTAGATTAATAAAGAGGGGAACTTAATAGCCTTACCAAATTATTGGCACTCTTTGAAGTTAGTCTAGATGATATCAGCCAGGTACTCTGGCCAATTGAAAATTTCCTCTTTCTAAAAGACTTGTCCAATTGATTTGATCATCGTCATCTTGACGTCTGATGCCCAACCGACTGGTGTGAAGAATAGAGATACAATTATGGAATTCCACCTTGCTCTTAGATTATTTATTTTTTTGATGAGTAGTCCCTTTGGAATTTTTTGTTGTTGTCGACCCAGTTAAAAACTACATCCAATCATTAGAATTTGATGTGTTCGACATCGTGACCCTCGTCTTTGGAATACTGGTAATTAGGTGAATAATACCACCTGTTATTTCTATGGGTTGGTTGAGCCAAATGTATCCTTGATGAAAGTGGATGACAATAAACTTCACTACTTCTTCCTTCTATCGTCTTAATTCGGCGACCTGCGGTGCCCCCAAAATGTGTCTGATCCTCGATTTTGCCAGGAATTAAGTTTCAGGCTTCCAACAACCATTCTCCATTCTCCATTCTATAAAATTTGTCCATTGCTTTCTTCACTCCATCTCCTCTATTCGCGAATTTCATATTTTCTGCATCTGGATTTGCAATAGGGTCATTGCTTTCCTATCAAATCTTTGTCTTGGTTTTGACCCTTTTGTTACCTCCAAGACTTGACCTCTCATTCTTGGAATTTCTATGTCCATATTGGTGGTATTGAGAAAGTTGGGAGAGGTTGCAAATTCTCTTATTTATGTAGTCAGCTCTATACTAAGTTGCGGGGGAGACAATAAAAGTAAGGAAAATTTGTATGTGTTTTCTAAATTTATAGACGGTAAATGAAAATTTGGATTAATTGCATCCAATTTTTCCTTGTATTCATTTGCTTTTGTCATAATTAGTGGAGGTATGATCGAATCGTATGAGTGGACGTCTAGGTTATTTTTTAGTTGGAATTCTTGCGGGTATGTCGATCATTAATTGAAGCATTCTGCAATTGGTTATCGTACATGTCGAGGAAACTGTCAGTTATAGTGGTGTTTGCGCAATGGTCGTATCTGTCGCATCATTCATTAATGTTTGTGTCCTTCTTGTTGATCCTTTCCTACTACAACTTAATTGAACCACCTTCTCTGGAGTTGATTTTTTCATGGTCGGTGTTTTCTTGTGTGCAATCGAATATGTCTCCTCTATTGATCTGTGGTCATTGTTTTCTTGTGTGCAATCGAATATGTCTCCTCTATTGATCTGTGGTCGATATATGGCTCAACCAACTATTTCTCTTGAGTTGTCAAGTTTGTTATTATAGGAACTACTTAATCGATGTTTGTGATAGTTAGTTCACTCCTTTGTTTTTTTTTACTTCCTTGCACTTGTATGATAACCACACTCACTTGAACCATGCTCACTTGACTCTTGTTTTCTTAATTGGGATCTGTCTCGATCACTTGACTATATTTTCAGAACAATTTTTATTAAGACAAGAGATGGAGTGGTGTGTCAATCATGTCTTCTTCTTATTAGTCTATGTATCGAGCAAGGGCTTCTTTCTCTCTTCATTATGTTTTTTGTTTCTTTTCTTTGAGGCTTTGAAAGTTCTTTAATGTTCATCTTTCTTTCCTAGTGTTTTCTAATATCTGCATTTATATACCTAAATTTTCTAACTTACTTTGGTTTATTATTACAAGTAGGATTTATTTCCTTAAGGATGTGATTAGTCTATATTTTTCCAACTTCGACCAGACTGTTAGGTTTGCCTTTCCAACTCTGGTCGGTCCTGTTGGCATTTTTCCTAATAATTTTTCCAATAAGGTCTCTCCTCTTCTATGTATAATACTTTTTTAAATGGGCTCCATTAATTACTTTCTTGAATGGATTCTCTAATAAGGTTCGAAGTTGAACTGCTTCGGTTGGTCGAATGTCTTAGACAACATAAGGTCCAAGCCATGTTGTCTCTAGTTTTCTCCGTTTTCCTTTTATTCGACTGTCATATAGCAAGACCAGATATCCACTTTTGATGTCCTTTTTCTTTATATGACAGTCATTCCATGATTTATGTTGTTGTTTTTTCACTTCATGATGGTGTATTTCAATTAATCTTCCTTCTTCTAGCTTATTTAATTGGTACAGTTGATTTTTCATGTTTCTGCCTTAGTCGAATTTAGCCACAACTACTACCCTATCGGAATTGGACCAAAAGTGTAAGGAATAATGGATTCTTTCCCATAGACTAAATTGAAGGGAGTTTGTCCGGTTAATCATTTATGAGTAGATCTATACAGCCATAAGACTGAAGGAATTTTATCATCCCAGTCATTTTTGTCGATACCGCAGAATTTGGTGAGTCCTTTATGCAGCATTTTATTAAATGATTCGACCGCCCCATTTTCTTGGGGATGATATGATGTTATTCGTCTATGGCTGATCAAAAACTCATTTAGTAGGATTTTTATTGTTTCATTTACAAAGTGCGTTCCCTGATCACTTATTAGTGTAAGTGGGCATCCAAACCTTGTGATTATGTTCTCGTAAATGAATTTCACTGCAACTTCTTTGGTGCATGATTCAACTAGTTTGTCTTCTACCCATTTGTTCACATATTCTACTGTAGTAATAAGGTATTTCGCGCCGGTTATTTTTTCTCTCTGAGGAAAATTTTCAACAAAGTCAATATCCCATATTTCAAATGATCAATTGGAGATCATTGATATTAGTGGCATTTCATTCTTCCACGGAGGTCTCCCGAGACTTTGACAACTATCACACTTCATAACCCAATCCCGATATTATTTATGTAAATTCATCCACCACGGACCCTCCTGAAGTATTTTCCGAGTTGTTGTGTTGGCCTGGAAGTGACTGCCAACTGGCCTTGCATTGGCCTCCTTAATAATGTCTTTTCTTTCATCCTCAAGAGCACATCTCCTTAGGATATAATCGGGTCACATTTTGTATAGATATCCATTTATAATGGTGAATGGTATTTCTTCTAGGGCTATCACCTTCTTTTTATTTGATGTAAAATCCTTTGGAGCCTTTCTGTCTTCCAAAAAGATTTTTATATCCTCCAAATCTTTTGGTGCAACTTTGACCCTAAATAGATGTGCATCTAGGAAGTTGTCGTCTATTATTGTCGTGTCCTCTCCTATTTCAAGTCAAGATAGATGGTCGGGTCAGACATTCTTTTTCCCAGGTTGGATGATTATGTCGAATTCAAAGTCCTGGAATAAGAGAAACCAGTGACAAATCTTTCCTTGATGAACCAATTTATTGGATAAGTATTTTAATGCCTAATGAACTGTAAAGAATGTAAAAGGGTTTGCAAATAGGTAGTTTTGAAACTTTTGTAGTGCGAATATCATCCACAAAGCTTCCCTTTCCATGGTCGAATAGTTCGTTTCTTCTTTGTTCAATTTCAAACTAATGTACGTGTTTGGATGGTCGACTGTGTCGTCATATGGTTGCGCTATAATGGAACCGACAACAACATTTGAAGCGTCGACATGGACATGAAACCTTCTCGACCAGTCGAGAAATTTTAATATGGGTGCTTCAACCAGTTTCTTCTTTGAGAATTCGAATGATTCATGGCAGTCTTGACTCCATCTGAACTCGATTTATTTCCAGAGTAGCTCATCCATTGGGAACATGATATTTGAATAATGGCGTATATGTTTTCTATAGTATCCCGTGTATCCTAGAAATATTTTAATTTGTTTTTGATTTACAGGCAACCTCAAGTTGAGGATAATTTTGATATTTTCCATGTCAACTTTTACACCATCTTTTCATGCCACATGGCCTAATAAAATTCCAATTGGTGTGGCAAAGATGCACTTCTTAATGCTGAGAGATAGTTGGATTTCTCTACATCGTTCAAGCATTAGTATCAACCATTGAATATGGTTTTTGAATAAGTTGTATATTGTCCAGTCGTCAAAGTAAAAAAACATTGTTTTGTATATATAATCTTGAAATGACTTGACTAATATTCTTGAGAAAAAGGTTGGGGCATTCTTCGGTCCAAATGGCATTACCTTGTAGGTGAAGGAGCCAAATATAGAGACACATGTCATATTTGGTTGATCTTATTTGGCTATTGGTACCTGATTATATCCTGAGAATCCATCTATAAATGAATGACAATCATGCCCTGCAACTTCATTAATGATTTTGTCGGTGAACAGAGTGGGAAATGGGGTTGTTAAAGTTATTTTGTTAAGAACTTTGAAGTCGACGTAAATTATTAATTTCTTAGGGTCATGCTTCTTTGGTTGAACCACCATAGGAATTTCCCATTTATCTTTTTCGATTGGATATACAATACCTGGTGATAACATTCCTTTGATTTCCTTCTGAACGATGGGATTGTATTTGTTAGCTAATTTGTAAGGTCGCTTTTTTATTGGTTTTTCTCTTGGAATGAGTTCATTTTTCATATCTCCCCTTTATTCTACAAGTCCTTTTATATCTTTATAGTCTCGTGCAAATACGTCTTGGTATTCCTTGAGTAAGTCTACTATGTCAGTTGTTTCCTTCTTTGTCCAATAGTCTCATACTCGTGCCAATTTTTCTCTATCATCGCCCGATATGTTAAATTCCTTAGTTTTGATTTCAACATCCATCCACTCTAGTGGTGGTGTAAGGTTAGATCTATTAGTTGTCTAAGGGTGCAAACCCTTTTACTCCCTAGCTCAAGCAAATATAACAAGGTAAATCTAGGAGGGTGTAAGCCCTTTTACTCCTCCTACAAACCTTTTCCAATAGCTTATATAATAAAAATTATGATGAATATTGGTGGAGGGTGTATGCCCTTATACTCTCCAAGGGTTTAGACAAGAATAACCATGAAAAAAGAAAGAAATACCAACAATATGTAGAAATTCCTTACCAATTCCAAGAAAATAATATGATAAACCATTATCTACCAAGACCATTACATCACCATAGAAAGAGAAAAGTATACAAGAGACAATGCACTACTTTAGCTCCACAAGACAAGTATAAAACATCCAAAATTTGCACAAGAAAGAGAGATGTGATTTTCCCAAGAGGGGCAAAAAATTCAGCCATAAAGTATGTAATTCTCAAGTGAGATGTTATGATAAAATGAAATGAAATGAACTTTATTTATACAAGGTCATCTAAACAAAGTTTGTCCACTTATATTTAGGGTGAAAAAAATTAGGGAGGCTGACCTCCTCTAATTTCCCCTTTACAAATCAAAAATTAAAATTACAATTAAAAGAATCCCTAAATGATGATGTCATGCCATTTAGGGGTGACGTTTTGGAATTTTGACCAATTCATTGAGTTGTTGAGGGAAACATTGGGCCTCCAAAGGCCACGTGACACCTTTCCAAGCACTCTATTTCATCAACCATGTCAATTCATCATCAAATCATCACCACCATAACCAAACCCTAGCCCAAAGAGTGACATCATGCCCTAAAAGTGACGTTTTGAGCCTTTGAGGTCAAATGTTGGGTAATAGGGGGCTATCTCTACTGCTTCCAGGTGTCATCTCATGCCTTAAAAGGAAACGTTCCTCATCTATCTTTCCAAGGAGAGGGGGTGAAACATCCATCCTATGGGGTTCATGCCCCAAGTGAAGGTCCAAGTGACCTTATGCCTCCATGGAAAATATTTCCACCTATCAAATACAAGAAAATTCTCCCTCCAAGGGCTCACAAGCCACAATCATCATGTCAAGTAAGACATATATAATAAAAGAACTACCCAAATATGTGCATCAAATACCCCCTCTCAAAATAAATAAATGTTGAAATACCTTATGCAACTTACCAAATTTAGGTATGGGAAGGTTGTCATGGTGCCCTATTGGGTGAATCATTCCCCAAGTTAAGAAGTGTTTCCCAGGTGGACCCTCTCTAAGTCATGTGAATAGTATGAGATGGATATGGGTAATAATTTTAGGCATGGGATTTCCTGACATACAAGGGCTTATATTGTCTCATTTATGGGTGCCTTTGTAGAGGGTGTGTTGCCCTTCATCCACGATGCATGATTTTTCTAAGCCCTTTTTCCATTAAATGTATTAGATCAGTGTTCCCAAGTTGAATCTAAATTGGGACTTATACCTAAGCATGAAAAAAAAATCCCACCTTAACTCTACCATGGTCACACAGTTCTTCCCCAAGTTGAAGACGATGTGTGGGACTTCTACCTAAAAATGGAAAACATTTCTCACACACGCTCTACCTTGATTGGCATGTTTAATTAGTTATTTATGTTATGGGCCTAATCAATTTTTGTGAGAAACATTTCATTGTTCTCAGGATCCCTAGGTGATCATCTAGAAGGTTTATGATTGGATTTTAACTTTTTCTAGCTACAATCCTCTGGGCCTTCAACCCCTTCTTCCCATGAAACGAGGTACAATCCCTTCTTAATTCAATGTGGCCCACAAACCCAAAGTATGAGGAAATGAAGGGAAAGAAACATGTAAAGTGGAAAGTATGTGTGGGAGTTGTACAATGAATCATTAAGGATACCCACAATAGAAACCATTTACCCCAAGGTGACCACTTACTATGACACAATGTCAACCACCAAGGTGAAATAGGGAAAATATCATATTTTCTAGGAAAAAAATTTCAAAATCAAGGAAGAACCCTTTGCAACATATTTGAATGCTTCATTTATTAAAATAACACTTACCACAATGTTTGACTTGTTACCTCCTGGAGAAAGACCTTCCATCCTCTATGATCCATGCTAATGTGGTGAATAGTGCAACCATCGATCTCATGGTGATGGGTGCTGTGATGTGGGGATATGCCTTCTAGTCTGTCTCTCAGTTCTCCATGTCTGCAACCTGAGGGACTTAAGACATCATCTCTTTAGTTATCCCTAGAAATGGGGGGTAACATGTGGCTCCTACTTGGGGACATGTGTTGGCCATAGAGTGCATGAGAACTATAGCATCTCCTGGTAATACCTTTGTCTACACACACCGAAAAAAACAAACATGTTTGGGCATCTCGAATGGAACACTCACCCTTTGTTCATATTATCAAAATCAAAATTGACACCTAATCTTAGAAAATAATTTTTTTCATTTTTTCAAAATTTGTAAACTAACATGTAATATGATGAAAGAAAAATATAAAAAGCAATGATGCAAGTAGAGAAAAATGAAAAGTGAAAATGAAATGCAACTAAACTACCATGAGAAAGAAAAATGAAAATGCAAGAAAGAAATATGACATACCTAGTTACCTAGGGCTTGGGCCCTGAAGAATTCAAGTTCTACCTGGAAAATAATGTTTGAGGAGGGATGCATTTTCTAGTAATGACATCATCCTCCCTTCTGCAGTAGTCAAATGGAAAGAATCCAATCCAGATATTTCCTTTATATTGTAAGGACCTAACCATAAACTATCAAACTTTTGATGCATTCTAGGTTTCTCCCTTCTTTAATCCCACATAAGAACCAAATCTCCTTGTTTTAATTATCTTGGTATTGCTTTGCAATAAAGCGTTCCTTTGACCTTATCCTGGTTTTTTACCATTTGATCGAAATCCATTCTTCTAATTTCATCCATTTCCATGAGCTTATCAATCCTCCATTGTAAAGACTCTTTATCTGTGGTGAAGTGTTGGTCTAACTACAAGGATAGAATTTGGATGTTTATATGAAACTCAGCTTCCATATCATAAAATAATTCAAAATGGGTTTTCCCAGTAGAATTTTTAGTAGTTGTGTGGTCTTCCCAGAGGGCATATTTGATCTTGCCATCCCAACTTTTCTTGTTTTCTCCAACAATCTTCTTCACAATTTTTATGATATTCTTATTACTGGACTCTTCTAACCCATTTCCTTGAGGGTAGTGATTTGAGAAGTGGGACAAAATGATCCCATATTTGAAACAAAACTCATTGAGAGCCACTGAGATTAAATCCTTGGTTTTTTCAGTGGTAATATTAGCAGGAACAATGAATCTAGTGATAATACTTTCCTCGAGGAAATTCATTACTACTTATTTTGTTTCCCTCTTTGTTGGAGTGGATTCCACCCACCCGGTGAAATAGTTTGTGGTGGTTAAAGCCCATTGGTAACCATTGCTAGAGTTTTCTTTAAACTCGTCAATGAAATATATCCCCCATTGTTGGAAAGGTGCCTCTACTATCATTGGTTTAAGAGGGAGTGCAAGGAGGTGTTGTTTTCTATTGAAGAATTGACAAAGCTAATATGATTTGAAATATCGATGTGTGTCGAAGAATATAGTGGGACAATAGTAACCTGCCCTCAAAAATTTTTGAGTCGTGGTGTGGGCAACAAAATGACCTCCACAATACCCTGAGTGAAATTATGAAACCAACTTGTCTGCTTCCTCCTTATTTACACATCTGAGAATCACCCCATCGAGATTTCTCCATACAAGACCATCTTGTGTCAGACAATACTTCATAGCTTTGATCCTTAGAGCTCTTCTCTTTTGATAAGCTAAATGATCAGGATAAGCAAGATTTTTCAAATAGTAAATAATTTCTTAATATCATTATTCATCCTCAATTTCACTTATGACAACATTTATCTGCACTTTTTCTCCCATCTCGATGCCTTCTTGATTGATTTATGTCAGCATATTGGCCAACCCTTGGCCTTTGGTTATATTGAATGTCTTAATCTCCAATTCGTCTTCATGTATTTGTGAGACCCATTTTCCTCTTGATCTGAGACAGTCTTGTTGTGATAAGACATCCTTTACAATTGGGTAAGGAATGAAAGATTTCATCTTTTCATACCCCACGTATGTTCTAAAGTTATTGAGGCATTCGGCAAGGGCATAATATTTGTTTTTCGTAATGGTATAGTTTAGTTCTCAGTCTTTGAGATATTTTCTCATGAAAGTGATCGGTTGTTCATCTCCTTGATCATTTTTCTGCAAAAGGACTCATGTGATGGTATCTTTTGAAGCAAAGGAGAAAATGATGAAATATTTAGAAAAATATGGGCTTATTAAGATAGGTGTGATAGTTATTTCCTCCTTGATATGTTGAAAATCCTTCTTACCATCATCGTCCCACTCAAAACAAGCATCCTTTTTTAATGAACGATTTATAGGCTTCACGATTTCAGTGAAACTTGGGATAAACCTTCTTATGAAGTTAATATTACCAAAGAAAGATTGTAAGGATTTCTTATCCTTAGGGAGAGGGATCTTCTCGATGGCTTCAATTCTAGAAGGATCCACTAAGATTCCATCCTTAGAAATGATATGTCCCAATAACTTCCCTTTATCTACACCAAAAATATACGTCTTGGTATTTAGAGAAATTCCATACTATTTGCACCATTGAAAAATCATCCTCAAGTATTGGATATGTTGAGATTCTTTCTTGGAGATAGCGATCAAGTATTCTTGCCATATTTCTATAAGTTTTTCAATTAAATCCCTGAAAGAATAATCCATGGCTCGCTGAAAGGTGGCTCTTGTGTTGGTCAATCCAAAAGGAATTCTCAAATACTTATAATTTTCCCAAGGAGTAGTGAAAGAGTTCTTAAGCTGGTCATCCTCCTTTACCAACACTTGGTTATATCTTGAAAATACATCAAGCATGGACCATAGATGATTTTAGGGGCTAAATTTCGACAATGGGCTAATTTTCCACGGTTTTTCCCCCAAAAAAAATTGCAAATTTCCATTTTTTCTAAAAACGATTCACCCAAATTCCATAGAATAAAAATATTTTACCTTAAAATTTGCCAAAATTTTATAGAAACTTTATAAAATCCTTAGAAATTTGAATTTTTTTCCAAAACTATCGCCAAATACTTTACATTTTTAATATTAAGGACTAGTAAGATTATTCCATGTTTCTACATTTTAATATAAATTTCCATCCTTAAAATTATCTCTGGCATGTACATCATTTCTACTCCGGTGACCCTTTGCAAAAGGTACTCCATGTTTGGAAGAGGATAATTATCCTTAAGCGACGCTTGGTGTAAGTTTATGAAATCAACACATACCTTGATCTCACTAGTCTTATTTTGGAAAACCATAGGATTGGATACCCAGGATGAATACATGATAGGCTCAATTATCCCTTCCTCGACCATCTTTTGCAACTCCTTTTGGACTTGCAATGCAACTTTTGGATTAATTTACCTGAGATTTTGTCTGAAAGGTTTTGTTCCTTCCTTGAAGGAAATATTGTGTTGTATAACATCTTCCAAGTAATCTTTCAGATCTTCATACGACCAAGAAAAAATATCCTTAAATTCCCTAATGAGAGATATCAACTTTTCCCTTTCGTCAAAGGTTGTCCCCTTCCCAAACTCAACCATTTTCGAGGATTCACTGGTGCCAATATTGAATTCAACAACTTCGTTCTCAATTTTTCTTGATGTCTTCCCCTTATACATGTCATTTTGATCAAACAACCTTTCTAAGGGGATGATGCCCTTAGGTAAGTGTTCATCAAGTAAATATGTGATCTCAACGCTCGATTCTTCAACCAAAAGGTTTATCTAATCTTCTGAGAATTCACCCTCATTTTGGAGGAAACACAAGATTTGGTGGTCATTATCAAATGCATACCATTTCTCTAAGTTGTCAGGTATTGAGGGCCTGAAGTTTGCTTCCACTTTGTAGAGACCAATTACTTTGAAATGTTGCAAAGTAGAAGTGGATACTGCAAGGATGTCTGCTAGATAATTCTCTTATCTAGGGATAGCTTTAATTGAACATTCATAAAAAAATTTCATGGAATCCCAAACAACGTCTTTGTGTTGCTTCAACCTTGGGTTATTTGCAAACAAAGTCCTATTGATTTGTGAAATAATCAAATACGAGCCCCCTCTTACGTGTGAGTATTTGATGTTCATATCCATAACTGGGTTCAAACCCAAAACGAGGAATTCATACTAGGATATGTTGTTAGTGCAATTTAACTCAAGTTTGTATGAGAAAAGGTTAGCATCTTTGTCTGGAAATATCAGGACCACCCCATCACATGACCCTGAAATTGAGTGTGAACCATCAAAATCTAAACCCCAACATCCATCCCTTTTCTCCTCATCTTGAAACAAGGAGTTTTCCAAGATAACAGCATTGTTTATTCCATTGTCGATAACTTGGTGGGATGAATAAATGCAGTATTTGAGTGGTTCTACCGTAACCCCTTTATGGGTTTCATCTCTTGTGATGGCCTCTTCTGATCCACTTTTAATGGAGAGATTTTCCTTTTTCTCATGAGGTGGAGATAGAATCTCCTGAACATACTGCAATAAACCCTCTTCTGCCCTTTTCACTACTAGGGCTCTCTTAGTTTCTATCCTTTCTGTGGGGGGTGATATTTTTCTAGATTTTGGTCCCTCCCCTTTTTTGACAAAACTTGTTATTTGACCAGCAACCCTTTTGTCATCTTTTCTTTTCTCCTTACACAAGTAGTCCTTGGTGACATGGAGAGATTTGGGAGGTGAAGTGATAAATTTTGTAACTTGGTTTATTTGCGTGACCTCTTCAAGGAAATCCTCATATTGATGGAAAGAGGAAGATAAGTTTTCCTCAATTTCACATGCCCTTTTTTTGGATTCAATCGAGGTAGAAGGGTGATTCTCTCCTATCATAAATCTGCAAGGGTCCTTTATGGTGTTCGACAACACAGGTATTCCAACAGAGGACGAACACCTTCAGTAACCACTCACATAACCAGATCAAATATCAACACACCGATGTTTTCACGTGGTAAAACCCCTACGGGGAAACATCCACGGCCCCAGCCAACGCGGATACTTGGAGCAGTTTATTAATGCAAAGAAAAAGATTACAGAGAAATTTTACAATAGAGTTTCTCACAATCGATCATCGGCAAATGACCCTCCATGCTCTTTAAATAGAGATCATGGACCAATCGGGTGTTAAGCCACGGATCAATGGCCGTTAAGAT
>JASDQU010101864.1:444264-464634 GCA_032191745.1 Picea mariana
GCATATTTATAATTTCAATATTAAAAGTTTGAATTGAACAACTGGAAATCAATTACAGTCAAATTAACCCAGAAGGCATGACATCTAATGCACCAGTGACAGTGTTATGGCTATCAATCCATTAACAGCAACTACAAACCAAATACAGCAAAATACCACGTCCCACAAGGCATGAATATGTCTGTCTCACAATTGTTAGAGATAATTATTAAGGATTTCAGTGAAAACCAAGGCCTACCCGGCACCCTCGTGACCGAATATGCGAGGAAACAGGTTTTCATTTGGTATCGTCCAATATGTGATATCAGTATGGCAGAGGGAAGTGTGGGTAATTCTGATTCGGACTTCCATTGCCTGAGGAGGATCCACCTGCACCTCTTCTATGACCAAAGGCTGCCTTGGTCCCCATGCTACAGCAGCTGTCCTTGCACAAAATGAAACCAAWTCATTGAATTGAATCAAGCATTAATCAAACACAGATGCAACATATTTACTGAAAGAAAAGCTGAAAACCCAAACCATACCTTTGCAGGTAATGACTTTTCCATTCATGTTTATAGACAAGAGACTGCCTTTGCCGTTGCAATGGTTATCCATCACGTGATTTTGTCTGGTTTTGCAGCAGGCAAGGCAAATCCCGAGATCTGTGACAACCCATCGATTCGTCTACTATTAATAATAGTGCAGGCACATTCTGCCGGCATTCGTGATATTGTCAGTCCAAATCGTCGTCCTCGCATCTGAGAGTCAAGGCTGGTGGGTGGATAACTCTGACCTTATTCACTATTTTCTTGTGCTCGTGCGACAAAGAAAAATATCAGAGTCATGAGCACGAGATTAGAATTTCACCACAAATGTTAAGATCCTAGCTTTTCGGTGCGTTGACTATAGCCATCCATTTGACCTCGCCGTTTGGAATCTCTTGAAACAAATGAATTTTTTATGTTAATGAGTGAGTAATTTTGTATTTTTAGAGTGTTCAGGGTTTTTTAACCTGTTGAATTTTTTTTTTCATTTTAAAAAGGATTTTAAATAAAATAAAAAAAACATAATAATTTTGTGCAAATTTTCAGAAAAAAAGTTTTCAGAAAAAAAGTTATTCTTAAAATAATTAGACAATACCAAATGAGTAATCTAAACATTATACAAAATGAATTTGTTTTATTATATTTTCACTCAAATTTACAGATCTAACAATTCCTAACCAGATTTTCCCATTTTAACTGCAACATTATCATTGTCATATTTGATTTAAACTGCATTCATTGTCATTATCATATTTGGTGTAAACTGCAGTCATTGTCATTGTAAGAGGAATCCTAAAAATATTAAAAAAAATAGTGTTTGCATTATTTTCAGGAGAATTGACTCTAGCCATCCGGTTGTGTGCGATTTTCTTTGTCCTCGTGCCACGAAGAAAAATATCACTCAGTCATAGCAAGAGATTGGAATTTCATCACAAATATTAGAATCCTAGCTTTTGTCAATGATTTTTTTTTTTTAATGTAAAAGATAATCCATTTCTCATTATCATTGTCTCACGGATGGGTACAAGTATTAAAAATAGTTTGACCCTAAAAACGATGTTTGGAGTACTTTGAAGTGTTTGTTTATTATGTTTGAGAGAATTCGTTATGTACTCTACGTTGATATTTTAAGGATGAGTCGTATCATAATATTCTTTTTAAAAGATGGTGTTGCACACTCATAATTAAAATGTCAAATCCAATTAATAAATTGGATTAAAAAAAATTGAAACTATGAGAATTAACTATTAAGATGTTATTATAGAATTAACTATTATGAGAATTAAATCATAATTAAAAAGTCAAATTCAATTTATTAATTGGATTAAAAAAAATTGAAACTATGAGATGTTGACTTAGATCAATAAAATTAAGACCTTTAATAAAGTTTTCGAAATCTAATTCCAAACCAGTCTTATATGTCAAGTAAAATCAAAGGATTTTCATAATTTGGTTTTTTATTAGTAGGTCTATTATTATAATAGATACTCATTATAATAATGGTTAATTAAATCATTATGCATTAAGAAGAATGGAATTAAATATAAGAATGTAAAAATTACCTTTAACCTTGTTCAATGCATAATTTATGTAGCTAATTATGTTTATGTGGTAAAAAAAGACTGAAATGGAATATAAACGAGGCATATATATAGGTTTTGAATGAGAGTATAAGATATAATTCTGAAAAAATGAGTCCATTTTGAGGAATCAACATCTCCTCCACACAAAAGATTTTGTATGTCCTCATGTAACTAAAATGGCTCTACTCCCTTCAACAAAATTTCAAAAATGTTGTCCCCTTCCTCCTTAAATTTTGTCTGAGGCATTGTGTTATAATCTAGGGAAAAGTAGGGGAGTGTTACCAGTAGTTCAACACATAAGCAAGCATAGATTCATATGCATATAGACAAAGAAATACAAAAAGTAGTGGAAGCCCAAAGAACAACACTTTATTATATGATATGTCAATACAACACAACAGATACAATCTTTCTCATAAAGCTTGTCTATTTATACCTATATGTTAAGTTACCAGGTAATTGTAACTACTTAACTTCCTGGGTCGATCGGTTAACAGACACTTCAACCAACTTATAATTCTAACTTTGACAGTCGATCGAATATCTCTTATTCGATTGTTGGTTCTAGTCGATAGAGTCGACTGGCCCTTACAACATCTCCCCCCACCTCAATTTCTTGTTTGTCTCGAGCAGAAGGGGAGTAAAACAGAATCTGTGTTTACATTGATTGTTTACAAAGTGTAGAAGAAGAGAGAAAAAGAGAATATAAGTATAGAAAACATCTTCAGGTACTTGGAAAGATTAAGGTGTCGCATCTGACTGGTTTGTTGTGCGTGGAATTTCGTCATTGTTCAATTCGACTGTGTCGTTAGACCTGTATTGTGTATTGAAACTGAAGGCATTCTAAAGGATATTGGGAGCTATCTACTCCATGTTTTGGGTGAATTCAGTACACGGTGCATTGATTGAATGTTGTGCTTATAGGCTTAGTATATTCATTTAGGCCAACAAGTTGAATTTTTTTGTTATCTCTGCTAGTTGTATTACAGTTGACTCTAGATTGATCAGTTGCTCTACCTCTTGGATCTTATCTCCATTCTACGCGAGACACCTGATTAAGCTGTCAATTTCTAGTTGTGCCTTGTGCCCTTTATTTTGCCATTCCAGTTCTTGTTTTGCAAGTTGTGCCACTATTGTCTTTTCTTTTTCTAGTTGAGTTGTGAGGGATTCTTTGATTTTGGCATCGGTGGTCATATTCCTTATATTTTCTATGCTTCTGACTATTGTTTTTTCTATCCTGCACTCACTAAATCCAAATGCAAAATGGTTCTGTCAGTCACTTACCACTGAGTCTATCACTGTGTCTTGCTTGGAAAAAATTTCCACATTTTTTCTGAAACATTTAAGGTTGTTGTATTCTATCACCATGGTCACGGATGTCTGCTCATGGATTTTTTGAATCTCAGTTTATGTTATGTTGAATTGTTGTTGTGCATATTCCTTATCCTTTTGGAGAAGTGTGACTTGATGTTGGATTTCTAAATTAGATTTAATCATCATTTCAATCAAGTATTTAAACCCTTCCAAAGAGTTCTCTACTTCCATCCTTTGTTATGTTCCTAAGTCCTTTCTGATCACTTCTCTGCATTCCTGCAACAATTTTGTTTGATATTCTTTTAGTTTTAACACTTGAATTCCTTCTTTGATGATTTTTTCCATATCTTTGTTGATTCTCTTTAGATTACTTGATGTAGATCGAAGAGATGTCGGTCTGATATTGTGGTCAGGTCGAGAGTATTTTTGGTAGCTGAGCCTGATAGGTTGTTTGGTCAGGTCGTTTTAAGGTTGATTTTCAACGATTTATTTTTCTTATTTTTCCCTGAAATCCTTGTCAACCATCTGTATTTATCCTGGATTTTTTATGTATGTTGTGAAGAGGGGTTATGCTGCTGGAATTTTTCAGCATTTTAAGATTCCTCTTTTCGTGTTTCTTATTTTCCTTTCTGTAATGGAGGTTGTTGATCATGAGTAGACCTTTGTTTTGTATCTTAATATTGTCTTTTTGTGGGATAACATGATGGTTTTCTAGAAGGGCTTCCTCCATGTGTTTAACTTCTATATTTTCTTGTTGATTTTCTAGTTGTGTTGATATATTTGTCATTATGTCGACTGACCCTGATTTATGAATATCAACATCATGGGTGTCAACTTCCTAGTTCTCTCCTTCTTGCATATTATCTGCTTGTTGGACGACCTGATTCTCTTTAGCTTCGAATGGATGGATCGATTGCTTTTGTATTTGGTCAACTGAATCCTATTGTTGTATTGAATCGATCGATTGCATCGACTGGACTAGTACTTCTTTGACCAATGGTTGTTGATTTAAGTGGTCGATCTCAATATCCTTGTTGATCGACTGAGATGGTTGGTTAGACTCTGTTGCTTCTAACAAATCAACAATTATGAGTTGTCTCTTATTTTTCTTTGTTCGTCGTTCTTATACTACGGCTACTATCTCGGTTGGAGGAAAATATGTTTTTAAATAGATTGTTGCTTTAGTCGTTCTTTTATTTATTAGTATTAATCTTGGCCCGAGTTCCCATTTTCCGTGGTTGGTTGTGACCTGTGTTGGGGTAACAATAGTGGTTCACGCCTCAAGGGTCTTCTACTTATTGTCTCCTCTTATTTCAATCTGTTGATTGTAATTTTAATTTTCTTAACCTATTGCTTGTGTATCTTATCTTTTTCCGTATATTCTTTCATCCGAGGTCTAACTGATGAACTGTAGATCTTCTTCATCGTAGAAATCTCTTTTCGAGTCTGCCTCTTTGTTTTCTTTATCATATCAGTGATCTTGCTTGTAATTTTGGTCATTTTTTCATGGATAATAGGGTCATTGAAGTCAATACCTCCATTTGACTAAAATTTTCCATCAAAATTTCTTCTATGTCGATGTCTAATTCTTCGACTCCAACAACCTTTTCACCCTTGTCCTTTCTCGTTGGATTCTTTCTTTTTCTGGGTGATGGATTTGCGAGGATGATTTCCATGGATTCCAAGCATTCGAAAAAGGGGATTGCATAAATCTATGATTCTCTTTCCCCATCCTTCTCTCCATTGGTAAGAGGAAGAATCAAGGGCAATCCTGCTTGGTTAGCTTTAGGAGGAATTTCTAAATCTTGGCCTATCTGTCTCTCTAGATCTATGAATATTTATTTTGTTGTCAGTTGATAGTGAATTTCCTCTGGTTCTTGGGATGACTCAACTCTACACCAAATCTTGGTACATTCGATTTCCAGTTGAATGTGGCAAGCAGTCGGCAAGGCCCCTCATACTGGTTACTCGACCTGCCACCTATGTGAGTTGTATTTCAAGTTTCTGACCCATAGTTGAAACATTTCTTGGGGTGTCATCGACCCAGAAGTACCTGCTTGTTATGTTGAAAATATTATATGTTTTTCCATCGTTGGGGATTTCTTGATTGTGAATGCAAGCTCTCTTACTAGAATGTACTTCTCCATTGCTATCCAGATTAATAAAGAGGGGAACTTAATAGCCTTACCAAATTATTGGCACTCTTTGCAGTTAGTCCAAATGATATCAGCCAGGTACTCTGACCAATTGAAAATTTCCTCTTTCTAGAAGACTTGTCCAATTGATTTGATCATCGTCATCTTGATGTTTGCTGCCCAACCGACTTGTGTGAAGAATAGAGATACAATTATGGAATTCCACCTTGCTCTTAGATTATTTATTTTGTTGATGAGTAGTCCCTTTGGAAATTTTTGTTGTTGTCGAACCAGTTAAAAACTGCATCCAGTCATTAGAATTTGATGTGTTTGACACCGTGACCCTTGTCTTTGGAATACTGGTTATTAGGTGAATAATACCACCTATTATTTCTATATTGGGTTGGTCGAGCCAAATGTATTCTTGATGAAATTGGATGACAATAAACTTCACTACTTCTTCCTTCCATTGTCCTAATTTAGTGACCTGCGGTGCCCCCAAAATGTGTCTGATCCTCGATTTTGCCAGGAATTAAGTTTCAAGCTTCCAACAACCATTCTCCATTCTCCATTCTATAAAATTTGTCCATTGCTTTCTTCATTCCATCTCCTCTATTCACGAATTTCGTATTTTCTGCATCTGGATTTGCAATGGGGTTGATGCTTTCCTATCAAATCTTTGTCTTGGTTTTGACCCTTTTGTTACCTCCAAGACTTGACCTCTCATTCTTGTAATTTCTATGTCCATATTGGTGGTATTGAGAAAGTTGGGAGAGGTTGCAAATTCACTTAGTTATGTAGTCGGCTTTATACTCAGTTGCAGGGGAGACAATAAAAGTGAGGAAACTTTGTATGTGTTTTCTAAATTTATAGATGATAAATGAAAATTTGGATTAAATGCATCCATTTTTTACTTGTATTCATTTGCTTTTGTCATAATTAGTGGAGGTATGATCGAATCGTATGAGTGGACGTCTAGGTTATTTCGTAGTTGGAATTATTGCGAGTCATGTCGATCATTAATTGAAGCATTCTGCAATTGGTTATTGTACGTGTCGAGAAAACTATCAGTTATAGTGGTGTCTGTGCAATGGTCATATCTGTCGCATCAGTCATTAATGTTTTTTTCCTTCTCATTGATCCTTTCCCACTGCAACTTAATTGCACCACCTTCTCTGGAGTCGATTTTTTCATGGTCGGTGTTTTCTTGTGTGAAATCGAATATGTCTCCTTTATTGATTTCTGGTCGGTGTTTTCTTGTGTGTAATCGAATATGTCTCCTCTATTGATCTATGGTCGGTATATGGATCTACCAACTATTTCTCTTGAGTTGTCAAGTTTGTTATTATAGGAACTACTTAATCGATGTTCGTGATAGTTAGTTCATTCCTTTGTTTTTTTTTACTTCCTTGCACTTGTATGATAACCATGCTCACTTGACTCTTGTTTTCTTAATTGGGATCTGTCTTGATCGCTTCACTATATTTTCAGAACTATTTTTCTTAAGTCAAGAGATGGAGTGGTGTGTCGATCATGTCTTCTTCTTCTTAGTCTATGTCTCGAGCAAGGGCTTCTTTCTCTCTCCATTATGTTTTTTGTTTCTTTTCTTTGAGGCTTTGAAAGTTCTTTAATGCTCATCTTTCTTTCCTAGTGTTTTCTAATATATGTATTTCTATACCTAAATTTTCTAATTGACTTTGGTTTATTATTACAAGTAGGATTTATTTCCTTAAGGATGTGATTAGTCTGTATTTTTCCAACTTCGACCAGACTGTTAGGTTTACCTTTCCAACTCTGGTCGGTCCCTGTTGGCATTTTTCCTGATAATTTTTCCAATAAAGTTTCTCCTCTTCTATGTATAATACTTTTTTAAATGAACTCCATTAATTACTTTCTTGAATGGATTCCCTAATAAGGTTCGAAGTTGAACTGCTTCGGTTGGTCGAATGTCTTAGACAACATAAGGTCCAAGCCATGTTGTCTCTAGTTTTCTCCGTTTTCCTTTTATTCGACTGTCATATAGCAAGACCAGATATCCACTTTTGATGTCCTTTTTCTTTATATGACAATCATTCCATGATTTATGTTGTTGTTTTCTCACTACATGATGGTGTATTGCAATTAATCTTCCTTCTTATAGCTTATTTAATTGGTACAGTTGATTTTTCATGCTTCTACCTTAGTCGAATTTAGCCAAAACTACTACCCTATCAGAATTGGACCAAAAGTGTAAAGGAATAATGTATTCTTTCCCATAGACTAAATTGAAGGGAGTATGTCTGGTTGATCATTTATGAGTAGATCTATACACCCATAAGACTAAAGGAATTTTATCAACCCAGTCATTTTTGTTGATACCGCAGATTTTGGTGAGTCCTTTATGCAGTGTTTTATTAAATGATTCGACCGCCTCATTTTCTTGGGGATGATATGATGTTATTCGTCTATGGTCGATCAAAAAATTATTTAGTAGGATTTGTATTGTTTCATTTACGAAGTGCATTCCCTGATCACTAATTAGTGTAAGTGGGCATCCAAACCTTGTGATTATGTTCTCGTAAATGAATTTCACCGCAACTTCTTTAGTGCATGATTCAACCGGTTTGTCTTCTACCCATTTGTTCACATATTCTACTGTAGTAATAAGGTATTTCATGCCGGTTATTTTTTCTCTCTGAAGAAATTTTTCAACAAAGTCAATATCCCATATTTCAAATGATCGATTGGAGATCATTGATATTTGTGGCATTTCATTTTTCCATGGAGGTCTCCCGAGCCTTTGACAACTATCACACTTCCTAACCCAATCCTGATATTATTTATGTAAATTCATCCACCACAGACCTTCCTGAAGTATTTTTCGAGTTGTTGTGTCGGCCTGGAAGTGACCGCCAACTAGCCCTGCATGGGCCTCCTTAATAATGTCTTGTCTTTCATGCTCAAGAGCGCATCTCCTTAGGATATAATTAGGTCCCATTTTGTACAGATATCCATTTATAATGGTGAATGGTGTTTCTTCTAGGGATATCACCTTCTTTTTATTTGATGTAAAATTCTTTGGAGCCTTTTTGTCTTCCAAAACGATTTTTATATACTCCAAATATTTTGGCGCAACTTTGACTCTAAATAGATGTACGTCTGGGAAGTCATCGTCTATTCTTGTCGTGTCCTCTCCTATTTCAAGTCGAGATAGATGGTCGGATCAGACATTCTTTTTCCCGGGTTGGATGATTATGTCGAATTCAAAGTCCTAGAATAAGAGAAACCAGTGACAGAACTTTCCTTGATGAACGAGTTTATTGACCAAGTATTTTAATGCTTAATGATCTGTAAAGAATGTCAAAGGGTTTTCGAATAGGTAGTTTCAAAACTTTTGTAGTGTGAATATAATCCACAAAGCTTCCCTTTCCATGGTCGAATAGTTTGTTTCTTCTTTTCTCAATTTCAAACTAATGTACGTGTTTGGATGGTCAACTGTGTCGTCATATGGCTGTGCTAGAATGGAACCGACAACAACATTTGAAGTGTCGACATGGACATGAAACCTTCTCGACCAGTCGAGAAATTCTAATATGGGTGCTTCAACCAGTTTCTTCTTTAAGAATTCGAACGATTCATGGAATTCTTGACTCCATATGAACTCGATTTCTTTCCAGAGTGGCTCATCCATTGGGAACATGATATCTGAATAATGGCGTATATGTTTTCTATAGTATCCCATGTATCCTAGGAATATTTTAATTTTTTTTTTATTTACAGGCAACCTCAAGTTGAGGATAATTTTGATATTTTCCATGCCAACTTTTACACCATCTTTTCATACAACATGGCCTAATAAAATTCCAATTGGTGTGGCAAATATGCACTTCTTAATGCTGAGAGATAGTTGGATTTCTCTACATCATTCAAGCATCAGTATCAACCATTGAATATGGTTTTTGAATAAGTTGTATATCGTCCAATCGTTGAAGTAAAAAAACATTGTTTTGTATATATAATCTTGAAATGACTTGACTAATATTCTTGAGAAAAAGGTTGGGGCATTCTTCGGTCCAAATGGCATTACCATGTAGGCGAAGGAGCCAAATTATAGAGACACATGTCATATTTGGTTGATCTTATTGGCTATTGGTACCTGATTATATCCTGAGAATCCATCTATGAATGAATGAAAATCATGTCCTGCAACTTCATTAATGATTTTGTTGGTGAACAGAGTGGGAAATGGGTCTGTTAAAGTCATTTTGTTAAGACCTTTGAAGTCGACGTAAATTATTAATTTATTAGTGTCATGCTTCTTTTTTTGAACCACCATAGGACTTTCCTATTTATCTTTTTCGATTGGATACATGATACCTGGTCATAACATTCCTTTGATTTCCTTCTGAACGATGGGATTGTATTTGTTAGCTAATTTGTAAGGTCGCTTTTTAATTAGTTTTTCTCTTGGAATGAGTTCAATTTTCATCTCTCCCATTTATTCTACAAGTACTTTTATATCTTTATAGTCTCGTGCAAATATGTCTCGGTATTCCTTGAGTAAGTCTACTATGTCAGTGGTTTCCTTCTTTGTCCAATAGTCTCCTACTCGTGCCAATTTTACTCTATCATCGCTCGATATGTTAAATTCCTTAGTTTTGATTTCAACATCCATCCACTCTAGTGGTGGTGTAAGGTTAGATCTATTAGTTGTCTAGGGGTGTAATCCCTTTTACTCCCTAGCTCAAGCAAATATAACAAGCTAAATCTAGGAGGGTGTAATCCCTTTTACTCTGCCTACAAACCTTTTCCAATAGCTTATATAATAAAAATTATGATGAATATTGGTGGAGGGTGTATGCCCTTATACTCTCCAAGGGTTTAGACAAGAATAACCATGAAAAAAGAAAGAGATACCAACAATATGTAGCAATTCCTTACCAATTCCAAGAAAATAATATGATAAACCATTATCTACCAAGACCATTACATCACCATAGAAAGAGAAAAGTATACAAGAGACGGTGCACTACTTTAGCTCCATAAGAGCAGTATAAAACATCAAAAAATTGCACAAGAAAGAGAGATATGATTTTCCCAAGAAGGGAGAAAAATTCAAGCATAAAGTATGTAATTCTCAAGTGAGATGTTATGATAAAATGAAATGAAATGAACTTTATTTATACAAGGTCATCTAAAATAAGTTTATCCACTTATATTTAGGGTGAAAAAAACTAGGGAGGTTAACCCCCTCTAATTTCCCCTTTACAAATCAAAAATTAAAATTACAATTAAAAGAATCCCTAAATGATGATGTCATGCCATTTAGGGGTGACATTTTGGAATTTTGACCAATTCATTGAGTTGTTGAGGGAGACGTTGGGCCTCCAAAGGCAACATGACACCTTTCCAAGAACTCTATTCCATCAACCATGTCAATTCATCATCAATTCATCACCACCATAACCAAACCCTAGTCCCAAGAGTGGCATCATTTCCTAAAACTGACGTTTTGAGCCTTTGAGGTCAAATGTTGGGTAATAGGGGGCTAGCTCTACTGCTTCCAGGTGTCATCTCATGCCTTCAAAGGAAATGTTCCTCATCTAAATTTCCAAGGAGAGGGGGTGAAACATCCATCCTATGGGCTTCATGCCCCAAGTGAAGGTCCAAGTGACCTTGTGCCTCCATGAAAAATATTTCCACCTATCAAGTCCTTGCAAATACAAGAAAATTCTCCCTCCAAGGGCTCATAAGACACAATCATCATGTCAAGTAAGACATATATAATAAAAGAACTACCCAAACATGTGCATCAAATACCCGCTCTCAAAATAAATAACTGTTGAAATACCTTATGCAACTTACCAAATTTAGGTATGGTAAGGTTGTCATGGTGCCCTATTGGGTGAATCATTCCCCAAGTTAAGAAGTGTTTCCCAGGTGGACCCTCTCTAAGTCATGTGATAGTATGAGGTGGATATGGGTAATAATTTTAGGCATGGGATTTCCTGACATACAAGGGCTTATATTGTCTCATTTATGGGTGCCTTTGTAGAGGGTGTGTTGCCCTTCGTTCGCGATGCATGATTTTTCTAAGCCCTTTTTCCATTAAATGTATTAGATCAGTGTTCCTAAGTTGAATCTAAATTGGGACTTATACCTAAGCATGAAAAACATTTCCCACCTTAACTCTACCATGGTCACACTATTCTTCCCCAAGTTGAAGACGATGTGTGGGACTTCTACCCAAGAATGGAAAACATTTCCCACATGCGCTCTACCTTGATTGGCATGTTTAATTAGTTATTTATTTTATGGGCCTCATCAATTTTTGTGAGAAACATTTCATTGTTCTTAGGATCCCTAGGTGATCATCTAGAAGGCTTATGATTGGATTTTAACTTTTTCTAGCTACAATCCTTTGGGCCTTCAACCCCATCTTCCCATGAAATGAGGTATAATCCCTTCTTAATTCAATGTGGCCCACAAACCCAAAGTATGAGGAAATGAAGGAAAGAAACATGTAAGGTGGAAAGTATGTGTGGGAGCGGTACAATGAATCATTAAGGATACCCACAATATAAACCATTTCCCCGAGGGTGACCACTTACTATGACACAATGTCAACCACCAAGGTGAAATAGGGAAAATATCATATTTTCTAGGGAAAAAAATTCAAAATCAAGGAAGAACCCTTTGCAACATATTCAAATGCTTCATTTATTAAAATGACACTTACCATAATGCTGGACTTGTTATCTCTTGGAGCAAGACCTTCCATCCTCTATGGTCCAAGCCAGTGTGGTGAATGGTGCAACCATCGATCTCATGGTGATGGGTGGTGTGATGTGGGGATATGCCTCCTGGTCTGTCTCTCGGTTCTCCATGTCTGCAACCTGACGGACTTGAGACATCATCTCTTTAGTTATCCCTAAAAATTGGGGATAACATGTGGCTCCTACTTGGGGACATGTGTTGGCCATAGAGTGCATGAGAACTATAGCATCTCCTGGTAATACCTTTGTCTATACACACCGAAACAAACAAACATTTTTGGGCATCTCGAATGGCACACTCATCCTTTGTTCATATTATCAAAACCAAAATTGACAACTAATCTTAGAAAATAATTTTTTTCATTTTTTCAAAATTTATAAACTAACATGTAATATGATGAAAGAAAAAGATAAAAAGCAATGATGCAAGTAGAGAAAAATGAAAAGTGAAAATGAAATGCAACTAAACTACCATTAGAAAGAAAAATGAAAATGCAAGAAAGAAATATGACCTACCTAGTTACCTAGGGCTTGGGCCCAGAAGAATTCAAGTTCTGTTGGAAAATAATGTTTGAGGAGGGATACATTTTCTAGTAATGACATCATCCTCCCTTCTGCAGTAGTCAAATGAAAAGAATCCAATCCAGATATTTCCTCTATATTCTAAGGACCTAACCATAAACTGTCAAACTTTTGATGCATTCCAGGTTTCTCCCTTCTTTTATCCCACATAAGAACCAAATCTCCTTGTTTTAATTATCTTGGTATTGCTTTGCAATAAAGCGTTCCTTTGACCTTATCCTGTTTTTTTACCATTTGATCGAAATCCATTCTTCTAATTTCATCCATTTCCATGATCTGATCAATCCTCCCTTGTAAAGACTCTTTATCTGTGTTGAAGTGTTGGTCTAACTACAAGGATAGAATTTGGATGTTTATATGAAATTGAGCTTCCATATCATAAAATAATTCAAAATGGGTTTTCCCAGTAGAAGTTTTAGTAGTTGTGTGGTCTTCCTAGAGGGCATATTTGATCTTGCCATCCCAACTTTTCTTGTTTTCTCCAACAATCTTCTTCACAATTTTTATGATATTCTTATTATTGGACTCTGCTAACCCATTTTCTTGAGGGTAGTGATTTGAGGAGTGTGACAAAATGATGCCATATTTGAAACAAAACTCATTGAGTGCCACTGAGATTAAATCCTTGGTGTTTTCAGTGGTAATATTAGCAGGAACAACAAATCTAGTGATAATACTTTCCTCGAGGAAATTCATTACTACTTATTTTGTTTCCCTCTTTGTTGAAATGGATTCCACCCACCTAGTGAAATAGTTTGTGGTGGTTAAAGCCCATTGGTAACCATTGCTAAAGTTTTCTTTAAACTCGCCAATGAAATATAACCCCCATTGTTGGAAAGGTGCCTCTACTACCATTTGTTTAAGAGGGAGTGCAAGGAGGTGTTGTTTTCTATTGAAGAATTGTCACAGCTAATATGATTTGAAATATCGATGTGTGTCGGAGAATATAGTGGGACAATAGCAACCTGCCCTCAAAATTTTATGAGCCGTGGTGTGGGTAGCAAAATGACCTCCACAATACCCTAAGTGAAATTATGAAACCAACTTGTCTGCTTCCTCCTTATATACACATCTGAGAATCACCCCATCAAGATTTCTCCATACAAGACCATCTTGTTTCAGACAATACTTCATAGCTTTGATCCTTAGAGCTCTTCTCTTTTGATAAGCTAAATGATCAGGATAAGAAAGATTTTTCAAATAGTAAATAATTTCTTAATATTATTATTCATCCTCAATTTCACTTATGACAACATTTATCTGCACTTTTTCTCCCATCTCGATGCCTTCTTGATTGATTTATGTCAGCATATTGTCCAACCCTTGGCCTTTGGTTATATTGAATGGATTAATCTCCAAATCGTATTCATGTATTTGTGAGACCCATTTTCCTCTTGATCTGAGACAGTCTTGTTGTGATAAGACATCCTTTACAATTGGGTAAGGAATGAAAGATTTCATCTTTTCATACCCCACGTATGTTCTAAAGTTATTGAGGCATTTGGCAAGGGCATAATCTTTGTTTTCCGTACTGGTATAGTTTAGTTCTCAGTCTTTGAGATATTTTCTCATGAAAGTGATCGGTTGTTCATCTCCTTAATCATTTTTCTGCAAAAGGACTCATGCGATGGCATCTTTTGAAGTAAAGGAGAAAATGATGAAATATTTAGAAAAATATGGGCTTATTAAGATAGGTGTGATAATTATTTCCTCCTTGATATGTTGAAAATCCTTCTTACCATTGTCGTCCCACTCGAAATGAGCATCCTTTTTTAATGAATGATTTATAGGCTTCACGATTTCAGTGAAACTTGGGATAAACCTTCTTATGAAGTTAATATTACCAAAGAAAGATTGTAAGGATTTATTATCCTTAGGGAGAGGGATCTTCTCGATGGCTTCAATTCTAGAAGGATCCACTAAGATTCCATCCTTGGAAATTATATGTCCCAAACACTTCCCTTTATCTACACCAAAAATATACTTCTTGGTATTTAGAGAAATTCCATACTATTTGCACCATTGAAAAATCATCCTTAAGTATTGGATATGTTGAGATTCTTTCTTGGAGATAGCGATCAAGTCATCTTGGCATATTTCTATAAGTTTTTCGATTAAATCCCTGAAAGAATAATCCATGGCTCGCTGAAAGGTGGCTCCTTTGTTGGTCAATCCAAAAGGAATTCTCAAATACTTATAAGTTTCCGAAGGAGTAGTGAAGGAGTTCTTAAGATGGTCATCCTCCTTTACCAACACCTAGTTATATCCTAAAAATACATCAAGCATGGACCATAAATGATTTTAGGGGCTAAATTTTGCCAATGGGCTAATTTTCCACGGTTTTTCCGCCAAAAAAATTTGCAAATTTCCATTTTTCCTAAAAACGATTCACCCAAATTCCATAGAATAAAATTATTTTACCTTAAAAATTGCCAAAATTTTATAGAAACTTTATAAAATCCTTAGAAATTTGAATTTTTTTTCCAAAACTATCACCAAATACTTTACATTTTTAATATTAAGGACTAGTAAGATTATTCCATGTTTCTACATTTTAATATAAATTTCCATCCTTAAAATTATCTCTAGCATGTACATCATTTCTACTATGGTGACCCTTTGCCAAAGGTTCTCCATGTTTGGAAGAGGATAATTATCCTTAAGCAACGCTTGGTTTAAGTTTATGAAATCGACACATACCTTGATCTCACCAGTCTTATTTTAGAAAACTCTAGGATTGGATACCCAGGATGAATACATGATAGGCTCAATTATCCCTTCCTCGACCATCTTTTGCAACTCCTTTTGGACTTGCAATGCAACTTTTGGATTAATTTACCTGAGATTTTGTCTGAAAGGTTTTGTTCCTTCCTTGAAGGGAATATTGTGTTGTATAACATCTTCCCAGTAAGATTTCAGATCTTCATAGAACCAAGAAAAAATATCCTTAAATTCCCTAATGAGAGATATCAACTTTTCCCTTTCATCAAAGGTTGTCCCCTTCCCAAACTTAACCATTTTCGAGGATTCCCTGGTGCCAATATTGAATTCAACAACTTCATTCTCAATTTTTCTTGATGTCTTCCCTTTATACATGTCATTTTGATCAAACAACCTTTCTAAGGGGATGATGCCCTTAGATAAAGGTTCATCAAGTAGATATGTGATCTCAACACTCGATTCTTCAGCCAAAAGGTTTATCTAATCTTCTAAGAATTCACCCTCATTTTGGAGGAAACACAAGATTTGGTGGTCATTATCAAATGCATACCATTTCTCTAAGTTGTCAGGTATTGAGGGCCTGAAGTTTGCTTCCACTTTGTAGAGACCAATTACTTTGAAATGTTGCAAAGTAGAAGTGGATACTACAAGGATGTCTACTAGATGATTCTCTTATCTAGGGATAGCTTTAATTGAACATTCATCAAATTTTTTCATGGAATCCCAAACAATGTCTTTGTGTTGTTTCAACCTTGGGTTATTTGCAAACAAAGTCCTATTGATTTTGTGAAATAATCAAATACGAGCCCCCTCTTACGTGTGAGTATTTGATGTTCATATCAATAACTGAGTTCAAACCCAAAACAAAGGATTCATACTAGGATATGTTGTTAGTGAAATTTAAATCAAGTTTGTATGAGAAAAGGTTAGCGTCTTTGTCTGGAAATATCAGGACCACCCCATCACATCACCCTGAACTTGAGTGTGAACCATCAAAATCTAAACCCTAACATCCATCCCTTTTCTCCTCATCTTGAAACAAGGAGTTTTCCAAGATAAAGGCGTTGTTTATTCCATCGTCGAGAACTTGGTGGGATGAATAAATGCAGTATTTGACCGGTTCTACTGTAACCCCTTTATGGGTTTCATCTCTTGTGATGGCCTCTTCTAATCCACTTTTAATGGAGAGATTTTTCGTTTTCTCATGAGGTGGAGATAGAATCTCCTGAACATACTGCAATAAACTCTCTTCTGCCCTTTTCACTACTAGGGCTCTCTCAGTTTCTATCATTTCTATGGGGGGTGATATTTTTCTAGATTTTGGTCCCTCCCCTTTTTTGACAAAACTTGTTATTTGACCAACAACCCTTTTGGCATCTTTTCTTTTCTCCTTACACAAGTAGTCCTTGGTGACATGGAGAGATTTGGGAGGCAAAGTGATAAATTTTGTAACTTGGTTTATTTGTGTGACCTCTTCAAGGAAATCCTCATATTGATGGAAAGAGGAAGATAAGTTTTCCTCAATTTCACATGCCCTTTCTTTGGATTCAATCGAGGTAGAAGGGTGATTCTCTCCTATCATAAATCCGCAAGGGTCCTTTATGGTTGATATGTAAGACTTGAGGACAATGTTCTAAGTGGGATTGTAATCCTAGGGAAATATTTTTACAAGGGTGTTGAATTAGTCACTAAAAGCATGTATGCTTTCCTTTGGTTTCCTCTTGAACTGATAGAGTTGATCATAAAGGGATATTCAATCTTTCCTTTTTCAAATCTCTTAATGAAAATATTTTGAAAGACATCCCATTTGGTAATTTCCCCCAGTGAAATATTGTTATACCACTCTTTGGCCTTCCCAATGAGGGAATAAGAGAAAATTCTCATCTCATCAGTACCTCCTCATATTGGTCATAAGGTTCAAAAGAACTAAGAAAAAATTCAAATGATTTTCGGTCATAGTCGAGTCCTCTCCTGAAAATATGGGAAACCACTCTTTGAAACCCTTTGGGATCTTATGAGGTGGTCCAAGAATCTTTGTCATATCCAAAGGTTGGTTTGCATCTTTCACCCACTGATTTTGGACAATGCTTGATGAACAATGCATGGACGATGGTGAAGGACTTGGGGATGTAGGAGAAGGTGAGGGATTAGAAATTTTGGGGACGGTTTTAGGACGTTTAGATGAAGGTGGGGGGGGTATGGTAGTCCATCCGCCATTTATGTTTCATGACAGGTTTTGGGGAAATGGAGTTGCCAAATGAGATTTATGAGTAGCTCACCATAAAAGGAAAATGAAATTCCCTCAAGTGGAGTTGCCATGAAATCAATGGGTAAAGGATTTGGGATCAAATCTTGCCAAATTGTCATTAGGGCATGAAAGAAGATTCAAAATCCTCCCCGACATCGATGCAAAAAATGTTATCACAAAGATTGTAGGTTGGGAAAATCCCGACCCAATCCACAAGAGTGAGACAATTATGGGTCTATCTACCCACTTTCACCTTAAATAGATACTCCCCTCGCTTTAGTGATGATAAGTCACCACAAGGGGGGAATCTCGGTGACCCCAAGGTGATTGAGATGGAAAGTGGTAGAATGACCATTGAAACCCCTATAGGTCAAGTTTGGAAGTGGGAAGAGGCTTGCAAAAGAATCTCGTTGATGAAGGGAGGTTTTCAAAGCATTGTGTACCTGCATCGCAATGTCAAATGTGCTTGAGACAAGACAATTGATTGAGATACAATCCAAATAACCAAGGGGGGAAGCAAGGAAATATTTATGTCCTAAATTGAAGCAGTATATCATATTTATATCAAAAAGGTAAATTAGGAAATGGATGCAAAATATGTTGCCAAAATCCAAGTAAAAGATATTAGAAACTAAGCTAGCAATGTCTAGTTTAACTTCCACTGAAAAGAGCAAGAATTTAATGGCATTTATGGATGTTTATTAGTTTTTATCAACAAGTTATTATTACAATCAAGTGGTTGTAGAAAATATATGCTACAATAGAAAATTCCAACCATAGAAATCAACAAGTAAATCGTCAAAAAGATAGCCAATGAGAAGAATAACAATAATCTAGATTATAGGTTCATAGGTAAATTTCAGCAGTGGAAAAGTGAACAATGGATAAAAGAAAGTGATTTTTTCTGCAGCCCTAATGGTTGTATTAATAAGTTTATTACAGCAATAAAATTACTAAGCTAAGCTAGTCTCCCTTAGGGCACAAGCAAGCTTATGACACTAAGAAAATATTCCAACTTGAACAAATACAGTATCTATCAATTTCACGTATACTAATGCAATGATTTTTTTTCTCCAATGAAAATTAAGATTAGTGTCTTGTCAATGGGTTATGGATTCTTCTTGTGTAAGGTTAGATCTACTACTCCTCTAGGGGTGTGAGCCCTTTTACTCCCTAGAGAAAACAACTCTAACAAGGTAAATCTAGGAGGGTGTAAGCCCTTTTAGTCCTACTAGCAACCTTTTGCAATATCTTATCCACTAACAATTATAATGAATGTTGGTGGAGGGTGTATTCCCTTATACTCCTCCAAGGGTTTAGACAAAAATAACCATGAAAAAAGAAAGAAATACCAACAATATGCAACAATTCCTTACCAAATCCAAGAAAATAATAAGATAAACCCTAATCTACCAAGAACATTCCATCACCATAGCAAGATACAAGACTCCAAGAGCTAACACACTACTTTAGCTCCACAAGACAAGTATCAAGCATCCAAAAATTGCACAAGAGAGAGAGAGATGCAATTTTCCCAAGAGGGGCGAAAATTTCATCCATAAAGTATGTAATTCTCAAGTGAGATGTTATGATAAAATGAAATGAAATGACCTTTATTTATACAAGATCGTCTAAACACAGTTTGTCCACTTATATTTAGGGTAAACCACAATTAGGGAGGCCGACCTCCTCTAATTTCTCCTTTACAAATAAAAAATTAAAATTACAATTAAAAGAATCCCTAAATGATGATGGCATTCCCTTTAGGGGTGACATTTTGGCATTTTGACCAAGTTGTTGAGCTATTGAGGGAGATGTTAGGCCTCCAAAGGCCATTTTCCACCTTGCCAAGCACTCTAGTCCATCAACCATTCCAATTCATCATCGAATCATCACCACCATCACCAAACCCTAACCCCAAGAGTGACAACATGCCCTAAAAGTGACATTTTGAGCCTTTGAGGTCAAAAGTTGGGCAATAGGGGGCTAGCTTTGCTTCTTCTAGGTGTCATCTCATGCCTCCAAAGGAAACATTCCTCATCCAACTATCCAAGGAGAGGGGGTGCAGCATCCATCATTTGGGCTTAATGCCCCAAGTGATGGTCCAAGTGACCTTGTGCCTCCACGGAAAATATTTCTACCTATCAAGGCCCTGTAAAGACAAGCAAATTCACCCTCAAAGGGCTCACAAGTCACAAGAAACATGTCAAGTAAGCCATATATAATAAAAGAACCACCCAAACATGTGCATCAAATCCCCCTCTCAAAATAAACAAATGTTGAAAGACCTTATGCAACTTGCCACATTTAGGTATGGGAAGGTTTTCATGCATAGATGATTTTAGGGGCGAAATTTCGCTCATGGGCGAAATTAAGGGGCCTCCAATTTTTTATTGGGCGAATTTTTTGTATTAGAGTGATTTTTTTAAACTTATATCATTAGCCCATAATTTATTTTAGGGGAAAAATCGTGTACAGAGTTAGCCCATGTTTTTAGGAGGGATA
>JASDQU010101864.1:475562-522220 GCA_032191745.1 Picea mariana
ATGGTTCATTACCTTGTTTACACATTTTTCTATTAGATTAGGTAATTGGGATTTTCCCTTGAATCCACCAAATATGGATGCCACAATCCTCCTGCCCATAAACAACTCTGTTGGAAGAAGGCTTAGCTTTCTTCGACTAGAATCAAATCCTAACAACACTGTCAATCCCCAGGCCTGCAATCCCATCCAATTGATCAAGACATTAACCATGAGGACACATGAACTATAATGTAGCTTTACAGTTTTGTTTATGCATATCCCTAGCCAACATATTGGAGATTAATTAATTAGTAGGTTTAGTAATACAAGATATCTAGGATCTCTTTTATAAGATTCCTAAATAGCCAGTATTTTTGTTATGAATGATATTGGAGTTGAAAATTGGGTACAGAGGGTGTATTTACATCATGGGTGGCCAAAAATCCCTGGTATACGATATCTGTATTTCCAATGCATTCAAAGCTGTAATCCACACCGCCATCGGACATGTCTCTTATCACCTGCCAAAGTGTTTCTCATGAGCTTTGAGCTAATAGGTGTTAGAGAGATTGTCATTATAAACCAGAATAATCTGAGGTAGCATTACCTCATGAATGGGCTTTTCGTGCTCTTTTGGGTTGATGCAGTCTGTCACTCCCAGGACTTTAGCTGCAGTGCAAATAATGCAAATATTGAAACTTTTGATAACATTTTATTTAGGAGATGAGAAAAATATATATATTGGTATATCTAACTGATAGTGCATTTTGCTTAAGTAATTACTTTCATAGAAATTTCTATCCATCCTATTATCCTAGTGAGTTAGGCTCAGTAAAATGTGATATGCGATTAAGGTCCTATTGACAGATAAAATGGTATGGGTACCTTGCCTTTCTTGACTGAACAGGGTTGACTGCTCAGTCAAGACTAACCATTCTAGCAAGTATAAGAACTGTCGAACTTATATAAGACATTTCAAGACAACCCTTTTACCAGGTCTTTACTGCCTTTCAATACCAACCCTTCAGACTTCTACTAGAACTATACTGCTCTTCAAGACCAACCTTAAAATGGTATGGGTACCTTGCCTCAAATATTTTCTTGACTGAGCAAGGTTGAACTCTCAGTCAAGACTAACCATTCTAGCTATTCTAGCTAGTATAAGAACTGTCGAACTTATATAAGGCATTTCAAGACAACCCTTTTACCAGGACTTTACTGCCTTTCAATACCAACCCTTCAGACTTCTACTAGAACTATACTGCCCTTCAAAACCAACCTTTGACTCAGGACCAGTACCTTACCTCTGCAAAGGTAAGACCTTCAGGACCAGCACCTTACCAAACTGGCACTAGAGGTAAACATAAGAAACTCAACAATTCTCTGCAACTTCTACAACAACCCAGCTTAAGAGGCTAAGAACCTGCCGATTAAATTTTAGGTTAATTTACCAACCACTCTGAGAAAAAGAGAATCTACCTTTAGAAAACTTGTTTGGATTTGTGTCAATACCAATTATCTTGGATGCTTTTCTTATCCTGGCACCCTCTGCAACCTGCTCACAGTTAAATCATGAGAAACCAACTGAAGAAAGGTAGCCAGCAGAACAATTATGTCAAATAGCATGGATAACTAAATCACTTACTGCAAGGCCCACTGTGCCAAGGCCAAAAATAGCAACTGTTGAACCGGGTTCGATGTCTGCTGTGTTCCATACAGCTCCAATTCCTGCAAGCCCATGGTAGCAGAATCCATAGTTAAAAACCCGCTGAAGACAGTCAACGTATGTCATTATAAATACAAGTGAAAGCCTATGAGTTCTGATTTCATCAAACTGAACCAGTGGGATACCTGTGGCCAGTCCACAGCCTAGCAAGCATGCTATATTCAACGGAACTTCCGGATCGATCTTGAGAACACAAGCATAATCCACTACAGTGTATTCGCTAAATGTAGAAGTGGACAGGAAATGATAAACTGGCTTTCCACCAATGGAGAAACGAGATTTCCCATCATTTCTCATCGTTGTACTGTGGGGGTTTACTCTATAATCACCACACAGATTGGTCTTCCCAGATTTACAGTAGAYACAGTCTCCACATTCGCCATTGTACAGAGGAATCACATGGTCTCCTTGCTTGAGATCTGTCACGCCTTCTCCCACACTCTCGACTATCCTGCATATTTATAATTTCAATATTAAAAGTTTGAATTGAACAACTGGAAATCAATTACARTCAAATTAACCCAGAAGGCATGACATCTAATGCACCAGTGACAGTGTTATGGCTATCAATCCATTAACAGCAACTACAAACCAAATACAGCAAAATACCACGTCCCACAAGGCATGAGTATGTCTGTCTCACAATTATTAGAGATAATTATTAAGGATTTCAGTGAAAACCAAGGCCTACCCGGCACCCTCGTGGCCGAATATGCGAGGAAACAGGTTTTCATTTGGTATCGTCCAATATGTGATATCAGTATGACAGAGGGAAGTGTGGGTAATTCTGATTCGGACTTCCATTGCCTGAGGAGGATCCACCTGCACCTCTTCTATGACCAAAGGCTGCCTTGGTCCCCATGCTACAGCAGCTGTCCTTGCACAAAATGAAACCAAATCATTGAATTGAATCAAGCATTAATCAAACACAGATGCAACATATTTACTGAAAGAAAAGCTGAAAACCCAAACCATACCTTTGCAGGTAATGACTTTTCCATTCATGTTTATAGACAAGAGACTGCCTTTGCCGTTGCAATGGTTATCCATCACGTGATTTTGTCTGGTTTTGCAGCAGGCAAGGCAAATCCCGAGATCTGTGACAACCCATCGATTCGTCTACTATTAATAATAGTGCAGGCACATTCTGCCGGCATTCGTGATATTGTCAGTCCAAATCGTCGTCCTCACATCTGAGAGTCAAGGCTGGTGGGTGGATAACTCTGACCTTATTCACTATTTTCTTGTGCTCGTGCCACAAAGAAAAATATCAGAGTCATGAGCACGAGATTAGAATTTCACCACAAATGTTAAGATCATAGCTTTTCGGAGCGTTGACTATAGCCATCCGGTTGACCTCGCCGTTTGGAATCTCTTGAAACAAATGATTTTTTTATGTTAATGAGTGAGTAATTTTGTATATTTGGAGTGTTAGGGTTTTTTAACCTGTTGAATTTATTTTTGTATTTTAAAAAGGATTTTAAACAACAAAAAATATAGTCCTCGAGGTGTAGGATAGTCGGTGACGGAGTGTGTTGTTAAGCCACTCCGTGATGTTAAAGTCACCAGTTCGAAACCTGCGGAGACAAAAAATCCAACCATGTTAAGGGTTGGTGTGGCTCAATTTCTAACCAAATTTCAAACAAATATCTACGAATTTAAATTACAATCATTGTCATTATCATATTTGATTTAAACTACAATGACAATCATTGTCATTGTAAGAGGAATCCTAAAAATATTAAAAAAATAATGTTTGCATTATTTTCAGGAGAAATGACTCTAGCCATCCGGTTGTGTGCGATTGTCTTTGTCCTCGTGCCACCAAGAAAAATATCACTAAGTCATAGCACGAGATTGGAATTTCATCACAAATAGTAGAATCCTAACTTCTGTCAA
Organism: Picea mariana; assembly: GCA_032191745.1. Classification (NCBI taxonomy): domain Eukaryota; kingdom Viridiplantae; phylum Streptophyta; class Pinopsida; order Pinales; family Pinaceae; genus Picea; species Picea mariana. Next base: position 479,167 of record JASDQU010101864.1, read on the forward strand.
TGAAATTTTTTTTTTTTTTAATGTAAAAGAAAATCCTTTTCTCATTACACGGATAGGTACAAGTATTAAAAATAGTTTGACCCTAAAAACGATGTTTGGAGTACTTTGAACTGTTTGTTTATTATGTTTGAGAGAATTCGTTATGTACTCTATGTTGATATTTTAAAGATGAGTCGTATCATAATATTCTTTTTAAAAGATGGTGTTACACAATCATAATTAAAACGTCAAATTCAATTAATAAATTGGATTAAAAAAAATTGAATCTATGAGAATTAACTATTGAAACTATGAGAATTAACTATTAAGATGCTATCGTACAATCATAATTAAAAAGTCAAATCCAATTTATTAATTGGATTAAAAAAAAATTGAAACTATGAGATGTTGAATTAGATCAATAAAATTAAAATCTTGAATAAAGTTTTCGAAATCTAATTCCAAACGAGTCTTATTCAAAATGTCAAGTAAAATAAAAGGATTTTCATAATTTGGCTTTTTATAACTAGGTCTATGACTTATCAAGGTAGTAATAATTGTTTGTAAATTTGTGTGCTCAAAGTTTGAAAGTAGTAACTCGGAAAGTAATAATAATGATATAAAACTCTTTACATCTCGTAACCATGGCTTAAAGGAGAATGCATTCCACTATCAATCAAGCTTAAAGTAATTGTTATTAGCATGATCATAAGTTACAAGGTTGTCTTAGTTAGATATTTTATGCAAGCACCCAAAGTGTAGGATTTATTTAAAAATTTATTTGATGATAAAAAGGATTTGCATAAAATCATCAACATGAACAAAGTCGACCATTGTATATAGTGTTATAGTGTAAGGTCTCATCAAGAGATTTACAATGGTCCAAAGTGCACCTCAATCATAGTTAGTATGATGGAGTTATATCCAACATGTTGACCTATGTAAATGTGTTGAACCTGCACAGAATAGATCTAGATAAACAATGATACACACATTTGCAAAGATAATTGGAAAAGGAAGAAGAAGGAGAGAAAGAATAGAAAGAATTATCATTAACCGTTGTGAATAATGAATAATTTACACATGATATACTTTGTATAACTCAATGAGTTCGACTTGAGGTGAACCAAGTCGCCATAGTGGTGGTCTAGAGTGATCTGGACACACACCAGTAGTTACGGGAGTGAACTGCCACCTATTCTAGTCTCTCAGGCAGTTACGGGAGTGAACTGCCACCTATTCTAGTCTCTCAGGCAGTTACGGGAGTGAACTGCCACCTAGTTGAGTTAACTAGTCAACTAGTCTTCAGTTAACTGACTGAACAGAGAGTAGTGAGGAGTTAACTCAAGGAATCAAGGCTAATGCGCCACTCTGGTGATGATACCAAGGCAAGGTCGAATTAGCATGGTGATGATCCCAATGCAACATCTAAACTCAACTCAACTAGTCAAACTGAAGTGTGAACTGAAAGAGAATATTCTCTAGGTGGAATATTCTCTCCTAAAATATAGGAGACTGGATAATGACTAATTATGACTAATAAACAAATAAAAACCTTAGGAAAAATAAATCCTAGGTGTGTGTGAAGTAACTCCAACATTGACCTATTCCTTAACCATAGTAGTACCAAGTGGATGCCACATTGGCTCCAATTACTCACACATATGGAGCTAGTCATGCTTGGAATTTCAAGAATATTCTAGAGGGTTTAAAAACCTAACCCTCATCATTGTTTGGGGAATATAAAATCCTTAACTCTAACAGCTACTAGGACATGTTGGCAACTAAGACACAAGGAAAGAAAGTGGTTTCATTCATATTGTATTGATTTACTATTCCATAATCGAGCAAATCATAGGAATGGCATATCAAAGATATAGGAAGGAGGTAGTTTTGTAGCGGTGTATTTAGGCCACAATGTCCATCCACTCCATAGTGAGTGATTTTCTTTCTTTATATTTTGCAGTGTAAATTTGGGAAAACAGAGTAAGGCACAGTCCTTATTTTCTTGCAAGAATATTCCCAATTCGAGTTTCTCAAGATACATTATTGGTGCAACATGTTTATTGTGTTGTTTTTTTACTATTCTAGTATTTTTTCTTATTTACTCGATTATCTTCTAATATTAAAGCTTAATCATATTAAACATTGTGCAATAAAGTAAGATCTCAATGTAATGTATTTTTAGTACCATTTTAAGATTTGTTATGAAAAATTGTTTGGAGGAATATACACAATAGTTTATAGATCATATTGTTATCCAAGCTATTTTCTTAGGGATTTATGTGGAATAGTTACAAAGATTTGGAGACTAGCATAAGGAATATGAGGAAAGAAATTACAAGCCCTAATGACGCAGACCGCACCCTCTGCCTCGACAGAGACCTCTGGGCTGACCTCCCGGTCTTAAGGATCGTTCTAATTCTAACTTCGAGCCGGAGCGGCTCCTTCGATTCACCCCTGGAATCTCCCTTAAAATTGGCCCACAGGTCTTTTCGGCTCCTCACAGTCTCCAGGCGAGTCACTATTCTCTTCTCGACAGAAGAATAGAGAATCGGGTTTCGGGATTTTCAAACTCCCGATGTCATGACCCTTTGGTTCCCGATTTCCCGACCTCCGCTTTCCCGATAGGTTCTAATCTTCGGTTAGCTCTCTGGGCTAGGCTCGTGGTCCACACGACCTCCTTTCACATGACCTTCATTTTACTCCCTGTTGGGATTTCGTGACTTCAAAGGCCGAAATGCTTTGGCCTTCGATTTCCACAATCTCATGAATGTCGATTTCCCGACGATCATGATTTTCGCCACGCGTCCTCTAGAATGGACGGTCCTCGCCACTTTGGGGTTTTCTTCGTGGAAATTTTCGATGACGAGATGACATCAACTGGGTCCCACACAGAAAACTCTTTCCTCTCGGAGAATCGGACTTCGCGATTTCGAAATGCAAGTACTCCTTGTCTCCAGGACTCACGAAATGTCGATCCCCGTCTTTCTTCAGATTTCTGACACGCGTCCCAAGTGGATGGACGGTTCAGATCAACCCTCGGGTTTCGCCAATTATATAGACCCAGTTCACTTACCTATGCGAGTCCCAATGACCAAAATGCCAATGGGGCTTCCGATCTCGTCCACGTGTCCCAACTGATGGACGGCCCGATCGTTTACGGGATTCCCAACATGGATTTTCCCGATCTCTTACTCGCAGAACTTTCGATTTCGCGAACGCCGAAATTCTGATGGCCACGCCCCTCGTCGAAACTTTCCTCCTCCCGTTCACGAAGCTTAAACTCTGTGCAACTCCTGATCAATCCAGCGGCTGGCGGGTATCTATGTGAAGATCCTACGGTCCAAAATCTCCTGAGCTTAAACTCCGGACACAACCGTAACCTCCTCGCTTCTCTGGCAGATTTGACGGCTGGCGGGATTTTGCTAATCCTCCCCGCAGATTCCTGACCGTCGGTCTCTTCCCTTTGATGATTTCTATGAATGATCTGAGTGTTCCTTCACAAACTTATCCGCCACGCGCAAACTTACGACGCTTTTCTTAACACTTCCAGTTGCAACTTCTCTGCACTGTCCTTAAATGGATTAGAAGGCCTTATCCCTTCTGAGCTTCCTCCCAACTCCAAGTCTCAAAGAGGATATTTGCACACACTCCTTGCGGCAACTCTCAGACACTTCCAAGTGTTGAATGCCTTCGACTCTGCGCACTCCTGCAGCAGTAGTCTCTCACACCTTACTCAGGTTCGCACCCTGAGGCTTTACTTTGCCTGCGCACTCCTTGCACGGCTCCTGTGCCCAACTGCACTTTTGCGGAAATGAGAACAAATGCTACCTATATGAACCCTCTGTCAACGCACTCCTTGCGGACACTTCGACTGCACTCCTTGCAGGAATTCTTGATCAGATAGATGAGCAATTGAAACTCATTCCTACTTCCTCTCAGACTTCAAACTCTAAACATGAAATCATATACATAGCATATCAAAGCAAATGTATAACAGGAAGAAAACATTCATGAGCATAACATCAATACACAGAGAGCAACACAAACCATGAATTTGAATCAAAGCTTTCTATTAACCCAAATATCTGTACATGGGTGTTCTTACACAGTTCTCCTGCATGCTCTTGCTTTTCCTTCTTCTGATTTCAGTTATGTTACAATGCACAATGAGGGTGTCTATATCTCGTTTCCCTCTTGCGCTCTACAACTGTCTAATCTAGAATTAAATTCTATTTACTTTACATTAACTACTTTAAATGTCGTCTACCTACTAAGGACGAGAGTGTATGGCTCAAGGTCCCAATTACAATATACAAGTGCACCTCATCTTAATGGCTCATTTAAGATCGCGCAACAATTTCCGAGGTGATTTCAAAATTTGTGCTGGCTTGTCCAGCTGTCCATTGTCTTTCGTGTTGGCTCGCTTGATGTGTTGGCAATGCTCCTACATCACCTAACCATGGAGGATGCATGTACCATAATATTCCAAAAGATATGACTTGGAGGAGAGATTTGCAAGATGGAAAGATCAAGTCTTTGAGATCTCCATGAATGTGACAATATTGATGGAGGTTCTAGAAAGCAAGTTTAGACCCTTTGGGGAGATGATTGGTTCTAACAAGGACACAAGCTCTAAATGGAAAACTCAAAGATAAAGAAGAGCTAGAGAAGGAAAAGTGAGCTCTAGTAACACATATTTCCAACCTATATTGAAAGTGGAATCCAAAGTAGACATCATTCCTTATCAAGGTGAGATCAATGTTGTGAAGTTGAAGCATTGGTTGGAGTTATTAGACATTTACTTTAGTGTGCATAGCATAAGATAAGAGTAGAGGATATTATTTGTTGGAGTGAAGCTACAGGGTCGTGCCCAAACTTGGTGGAAAAGTATATAGAGGCAAGTCTAGTACTAGAGGGTGGTCCACTAGTGATTAAGTGGGGTGTCTTAAAAAATCTCGTCAATTCTTATTTTTACCCTATTGGGTATGAATAGGACCAGAGGATTCCTTGGCACTATTATAAAAAAAAATAAAGGAAAAAGTGTAAGAGTACACTATTGAGTTCAAAAAACAATTCATTTTATTTGAGGATATCTCCCAATAACTTAGATATAATCATCAAGTACTTGGGTGGTCTACATAGTCATTTAAGGTAGAAAGTGTTTCTATGTAAAAATAAGACCATTGATGAACCCTTTGTGCAAGAATAGTATGTGTAGATGGATAATAAGACATGATAACCAAATGGTTCCAAGCAAACAAATCATTAGGGAGTTTCCAATGAGGGAAAGAAGAAGAGGTAAATTTAGGGAGAGAAGGCTATTGCCACTACACAATAGTGTAAGGATCCAAATAACCATGATGAATATTGTGAAATGATGGTAATCCTAAAGAAAAACATTGTAAGATACATCATAAGTTTAAACCAATTAACTATAAGGACCCAAGAATAAGATGTTAAGCATGGATTTAGGGAATCGATTAGAGAGAAACTTAGATGTGTATTGGAAGATCACCTCCACTATAGTGAAAAGAGATGTGAACATGAATGACACCTATCAAAAGAAAGAGAAGAAGATAACCAAACTATTCCATATCAAGATATAGGTCAAGAAGAATAAGGTGGATATTGTATTTAAATTTGATTCACTAGCCAACCTCATATAAAATGAGTTTCTAAGTATGCGTGGATCAAGATTATGTTCATCCTTACACATAACTCCTAGGATGGATAAATAAGGATGTAAATCCCATAGTTACCAAGAAATGCAAATAAATTTTCCATAAGTGAAAATTACATTGATGAAGTGGAGTAGATGCAGTGTCACTCAATCTGTGTGGTGTAGTGTTTGGAAACCCATACATATACCCGGAATGATGTTATCTTCATGAGGAGAACCAACTAATATTTCTCAATCAAGGATGACAAAACCTTCATCATTAAGGCACACAAAGGTAAATTCAAGATATCTTTGGTAAGTGCTAACCAAGACAAGAAACTTGCTATCTCAAGTAGTAATTTTATATTACTTTTGTTTAGACATAATCAATAAAGAGATGAATTAGTACAAGTGAAGTCATACTTAGAGGGATGCGCTAAAGAGAAATACCACCAACTAGAGAAGCTTCTACTTGATTATAGAGAATTGTTCTAAGATCCTAAAGGGATACCACCTAATAAGTAAGTGGAGCAACAAACACATATTTCAATAAATTTGGAATTTTTTTATTACAAGGACTTCATCAACATTGAGTTTTTAAATTTTTCTTGATATATTCCATTGAATTTGGAAAAACTAGTCCAAAGAAATATTTCCTCATTTAGATTTGTTTTTATTACTCCAATTAAATATTTGATGTTCAAGTATTCATAAGGAAAGATTGTCTCAGTTGGAACTAGATAAGTAGGTCATACATCATGATGAGTTTATTAAAATCCTTAATCTACGAAATATTAATAATGATGATACATTGATATATATATTATATAGAGACAATCCAATGAAGTTACACACATAATTGCATGTGATATTGCTAAAGCTTCTCTATCTATATTGGGGTGATCAAAGTAGTAGGAAGATTGGTATTATCAAATAATGCTTTATAGGAAATATAAAAATGCATAAATGGAAAGAAATCACCATAAAATAAGATAAGATGAGATAAAGATTTTTTTATTCGTGTCCTCAACAGGGAAAATTTTAAGGATCCAAATTTTTCTTGAAGCGTAGAAATCTTAGTGAATCTCACTAATTCTTAAAATGCCAACCATAAAAAATTTGGTGATATTTTGTAAAAGCATTCAAATTTTGTATGGAGTTTATATCATTTCTAGAATTTATTAGCTATTTTTAGGGTAAAACACTTTTATCCTATAGAATTTGGGTCAATCATTTTAGAGAAAATTGGAAATTGATTAATCGTTTTTTGGGAAAAAACATGGAAAATTCATCCATTGGAAAAATTTATCCCCTAAAACTTTCCAAGTCCTCGAGTCTTATGTTGATGACCCATCAAATAGGGAAATTATAATAGAAGAGGGGTCATACCATATAAATGGTAAGATAAGATGATATAAATATTTTTTTATTAATGTATTTGAGTCTTATGCTAATGACCCATCTAATAATGCCATTAGAATCGAAGAGGGTTGTCGTTGTATAAATGGTAATATAAGATGAGATAAGGATTATTTTTATTAATGTCCTTGAGTCTTATGCCAGTGATCTAGATAATACGACTATTAGAATAGAAAAGGGGTGGTGTTGTATAAATGGGAGGATGCTCCACTTCCCCCTCCCATGACTTGTATGATTTTTATGGTGATAACCCCTTGATTTAACACATTCCTTGTTATGAACAATTGATGGGATGGATAGTTATACTACCAATACTCATACCATGATGCCTCTCTCACCACTCTGATTTGGGATTTACTAAAGGGTACATGAGGGGCGTTGTTATATAAATGGGGGATACCTTAATTCCTCCCTAATCACTTAGACATGGAGTTATTGAAGGGTACATGAGGGGTGTTATTGTTATGATCCAATGCCTTAAAAATGACAAAATGTCAATGAATACAGTCCACTTTGTGGGGAAAACCTCCTTTTACAATATATGCAATTCGAAATATAATATGAGATGAGATACGATGATCCTAATACTAGGTCTCCTTGGTATATATATATATATATATATATATATAGGAGACACAGGGTACAATTATAATGAAAAGGTAGAATTAAGGGTTCTAGACGACCTACTAATATAACAATAGAAATGTAATAATTCAATATCTAGAGGCTTAATAAGGGGTTGTATACATAACATGGGGCTTTGTCTAGGGCTTAACATTCCCCTCCCCTTCAAACAAATGTTGTCCTCAATACTTGATAAAATGAAGGTGTTTATGGATGAAGAAATATTCTTCTCGTGTCGCCTCTTCTTCTGGTAGGTTCTTCCATTTGATGAGGTACTCAGTGATTGCTCGATTTCACAGCTGATTAATCCTTGTTTCAAGGATTTTTTTTGTTCTAGTATGACTTTCCCTTCTTCGTTAATCTCTGGAAAAAGAGTATGGACTGGGATCTTCTCACCGATTACATTCTTTAAGCAAGAAACATGGAAGATTGGATGTACGTACGTGAATATGGAGGCAAGTCCAATTTGTAAGCCATACTTCCAATTCTTTGCAAGACCTTATAGAGGACATGATATTTGGGTGCTAATTTATTATCCTTATTTTTTGTTGAGGGACAACTATTTATATGGTTGTAGCCTTAAAAGTACCCAATCCCCCACTTCAAATTCCTTTTCACTGCGATGTTGATATGCTTGTTGTTTCATCTTATTTTGTGCCATAACAAAATTTTCCTTAAATAGTTTGAGAACCTCTTGTTGGTGCCCTATGTGGTCCTCCACTGCCTAAACCTTTGCAGTCCCTTTCAAGCGAGATGTTGGTCCTCCACTGCCTGAACCTTTGCAGTCCCTTTCAAGCGAGATGTGATGGATGGAGGATGATATCCATAAAGTTCCATAAACGGGGACATTTTTTATGAAGTGTGGATGGATGTGTTGTACCACCATTCTACCAAGGGAAACCACTTGACCCATTGTGTTTGTTTATCATATGCAAAGCAACAAAGATTTCTTTCTAGAAATTTATTCACAATCTCATTTTTTCCATCGGATTGAGGATGATAATATGAGTTATGATCCAATTGAGTACCCAAAAAAGGGCATAATTCAATCCAAAAATTTCCAGTAAAAATTGGATCTTTGTCACTTACAATAATTTAAAAGGATGAGAGAGAGAGAGAGAGAGAGAGAGAGAGAGAAAATGGGCATACTTAGTCAGTCAATCCACTACTACCATGATGAAAGTATTTCCTTCATATTTGGGTAAACATGTAATAAAATCCATTGAAACTTCTTCCCAACATTGACTTGCTATAGCTAATAATTGTAGGAGACCTGGAGTCTTGATTACCTCTCATTTATTCTGTTGAAAAACTACAAATTTAGACACAAAATTTTGAACATCAGTTTTAATACCTTCCCAAAAAAAATACATCTTGATCCTATGGTAAGTTTTCAAGAACCCTGAATGTCCTCCTATAGGAGAAGTGTGCAATTATAGAAGGACATTCTATTTGAGTTGGGAATTCTTACATAAATATAGGTGATCATGATACCATACCAAATCATTCTTCCATACAAATTTATGTAATGCACTGGAGTCCTCTTGTAGTTTTTGAATGATCATACATACCTATTGATATTGCTTCCATTCTATCATTGCTTCTTCCACCCATTCAGATTACAAAATAGAAATAGTATATAGTGAACCCTTTGTTTCTTCTTCTTTACTTGAAAGTGCATCTACCACAATATTATGTTTTCCTTTCTTGTAGATAATTTCAAAGTCATAACCTAGCATATTTGTAACCCATTTTTGTTGTTCTTATAAAAAAAATAATTGCTCCAAGAAGTACTTCAAACTATCATGATATGTTTTTACTTTGAAGTGTCTTCCTATCAGGTAAGGGAGACATTTCTTAATTGCATGTAGTATGGCCAACATTTGTTTTTCATAAATTGGTTTGAGTAAGTTTTTTCCTTTAAGTTGGCTACTTTCAAATGCAAGGGGCCTTCCTTCTTGCATCAAAATTGCACCAATGCCATGGATTGAGGCATAAAACTCCACAATAATTGTTTTTGTGAAGTCAGGTGTGGCTAGGAAAAGAGTTGTACACATAGCCTCCTTAAGTTTTTCAAAATATTTGGTTTCTTATTGAGTCCAAGAAAATTCTTCCTTATTAAATAATTTTGTTAGAGGTGTCACTATTTGACCATAGTTCTTGACAAACTTGTGGTAATAGCCTATCAATCCTAAGAATCCTCTAAGTTTGTTCAATGTTTTGGGAATTGTCCATTCCATCATAGATTTGATTTTGTTAGGGTCCACTTTTACACCTTCATGAGATACAATATGACCCAAATATTCCACTTCTTGAACCCCAAAGGCACACTTGGAAGTATTTTCATAAAGTTGTTTCTCTTCTAAAAGTTGTAATAATCTGTCAACATGTTTTACGTGCTCTTCCCATGATTTTTTGTAGATTAGTATGTCATAAAAAAATACTAACACGAATTTTATAAGGAAGATTTTGAAAATAGAATTCATCAAGCTTTCAAATGTTGAAGGTGCATTAGTAAGTCCAAATGGCATAACCAAAAACTCATAATGACCTTCATGTGTTATAAAGGCTGTTTTGCGAATTTATTCCTCACTCATTATGATTTGATGATATCTCGAATGAAGATCCAACTTAGTAAATATTTTTTTCTCCATGGAATTCATCTAATATTTCATCAATGACAGGAATAGGAAACTTATCTTTGATGGTCATTTGGTTGAGTTGTCTATAATCTGGACACATACGCAACGAACCATCCTTCTCTGTAACCATCACTATTGGTGAAGAGAAATAACTTTGGCTACATTGAATGATGCCAGCCTCTAACATTTCTTGGATTGTATGCTCAATCTCACTCTTATGTGCATATGGATACGTGTACAAACTAATGTTAGGCGATACACTTTTGGGTTGCAAATGAATAACATGATCATGATCTAGAGCCAGTGGAAGACCCTTAGGAATCTCTCCAAATAACTTGGAATGGTTTTTGATAACCATTTTGAGATCCATTGGAGAAGACGATATAGATGTTTGAATATCTAGGGAGCACAATTGTGCAATTACCCAACAATGTCCCTTTTTTAGTAATGTTTTCGTGCTATTAGAGCTTATCACTTTAGAGGGTTTCACTTAGATACCTCTAAGCTCAATTTCCTTTCCTTTTGAAGGAAAATCTCATGAAAAGATATTCAAAATTAAGGCCCATTGTTCCCAATGATTGTAACAATTGGACCTCTAATAAAACATCAACACCACCCATTTGGATGGTAATCATGGGACTATCCAATAAATACTCCCCCATATTGAGCTTAATACTATGGAACTTTCTAGAACAATTTATGGTACCTCCATCAACAATCATTACTTGAAACTCTGGTGTTACATATACAAAGAAATTGATATATTTTTCTAATTTGTAATTGATGAAGCTATGGGTACTACCAGAATCAATCGACATTGTTACCATTTTATTTTGATGTATCCTTGTATCTTGAGAGTTTGTGGAGTATTGATGCTAGCCAATGCATGAAAATATATCATTGGACCAGTCTCTTCTAAATATAGATCTTCTGATGGTTCCAATTCTCGATCATCTTCCTCTTCACAATCTATGTAGAATAATTTCGTGTTACCACATTTATCCCCTTTACTATACTTGTTGTCACAATTGAAACATAGTCCCTTTGCTCTTCTTTCATCCACTTGCTAAGGTATCAACCTTTTCATTTTAGGAGAGGTAACATGATGATCTCTATAGTTGTCAATGGTCACCCTTCTAGTAGCCATATTTTTGTTTTCCTCTTTCCTTTCCATATTGAAATATTTCTCTAATGATTTAGTTTCAAAGAGACACACCTCATGTTGAATGTTCTCCTTTAAAGTACCCATAAAGAGATGTTATTGGATAAATTGGTAAATGCATACATAAACTAATCTCCCTAGATCCACCTGGATCTAGAACAAAACAAGACAGGACATGATGCTTTCCCTAAGTTATAATCATTGAATTTACTACCAAAGAAGGAATGGATGACATACCTTTATATATCGCTTCCTTATATCTCTGTTGTCCCTGCTTCACTCTGGTTCTCTTGTGAGATCAGATCTGCAATGACACAAACCAACCAAAGTGAAAGTAGCAATTGTAGATTCAATGACAACCTATGCATATGATCAAGGAGTTATGCAATAAAATAAAGACTATTCTATGGGAAAGAAACATGCCACTGTATTATATTAAATAATAGGAAGAGAGATTACAAGTGGATGCCTTGATGTCGTAAGGTTCCTCCCAAAATCTCCTTGATTCCCACACACTTCTTGCTCCAATGGATTCTGAGACTTTGGATCTGATAGCTACTCACAATCTATCTTGACAAAGCAAAGTTCAAAGCCAACATACCAAGCTAACAATATCAATAACAAGCCAATCTAACTTTCTCCATGAGAGCTCCTCTTCTTTTATAATCTGAAGAGGATAAAGTGAGGAGGTTAGGATGATCCCACTAAATCATGAAAGTGAGTAAGATCCAAACCATTCGGAGGCCACTTCACCATAGAATCTTCTCCTTCTAGAAGCATCGAGAAAATGCTCGTTTTTTCCCACATACGAAGGCCACCACACCCTAGCTGTAATGCACCCTGCGGAAACTCCGTGACCTAGCTATAGAGCAAGGTGTGGAAATCAAGCATTTCCGCACCCTGTGCATAGTGAAACCTACGGAAATCCTCCTTAATAGGTTTTTTACAAAGGAAAATGTAACTTCTTCTCTTAGTAAAAGCTCTTCTCCCTTCTTTCTTCAGGAATTCAAGCCACTAACCCCTCTGAAGGAAACATATAGGTTTACATCATTAACGGTCATAAGGGTGACAAAAATAATGTGTAACAGAGAGACCCCCAAAGTATGAAGTTAGAACAGAGTGATAGTTGGAATACTTTGTCGAGTGTGTGTAGGGAACAAGGAACACATCGGTCAAAAACCTGCCAACAAACAAGGAAATGCAGTACAATAATATATCATCACTGAGGTAGGCATTCCCATACTCAGAATACTAATGACTCAAAGCATAAATTCCAACATGCGAAGATCCATGTCAAGTAAGACAGGTCATGGCCACCAAACATACACTATGGATCCATGCCATTATGACTCAAATCTGAACATAGCCACCAAAAACACACTGTGGATATATGTATTAAAGACTCAAATTTGAACATAGCCATGAGACATACAATGTGGATCTATGAAACATTACAAACTGAATATACTCCAACGCAACCTGAATCTGTGAGAAAAGATTCAAGGTCTTCATCTCCACCACTCTATAGTAAGAATCTAACCTTGCAATTACAAGTGTTGAAGTTGAACATGGTAGAAACCACTTGATTATTGGTCATTAGTGTATACCATTAACAAGTGCAAGAGAAATCACCATTAATGTCAATGACTCCCAAGGTACTCTAGTACATTTCAACGAATGTGAATTAATGAGCTGAAGTCGAACACTTGGCAGAATCTCCCGATCAGGGGTCAATGATGAAAACCCACTGTCGAAAGTGAGGAAACCTGCCATTAAGGCATGCAAGTTCCAAGGTACCAATTAGTTTCTAAGTCTAATTCCTGGATAGTGAGTTGAAGTCGACAGGAAAAGACTCGTCACAGGAGGGCCTTAATGTATCCCACATCAATGACACAAAATGGGTAACAAGATTTGAAGTAGATCAGAGTAACAAATGATTTAGGACTGACTCAGGGATGGCCGACGTAATAGAAGGCTTAAGGACTGCAGAAATGGCCGACGCAATAGAAGGCTTTTAGGGTTGAACTTCTCTTTGAACATATTGACGACACGACAACTGTCTTGGAAACACTGACTCAACAACAGGGATCACAGACCAATTTGTAATCTTATAAAGGAGTATGATCAAGAGACAAGCGGATTTTACAGCCTAGACACAAAGCGAGTGAAAGGGTGTTATGTTTAAAAGCGACTCTTCCATGGAATATAGGTTTAGACACATTTCTTTCCAAATTTTTCCCCCACCATTACTGGCGAGTACCTCTTTATTTTTACGCAAGCTTGAGGAGGATAACATATGCTTGTTGATGTAAGCTCATCCTTCGGATGAGTCCTTCAAAGTATGTTAACGAACCCTAGGAAGGAGTGGTTCGGTCCCATATTTGCCTTTCGATGTTTGTTTTATGAGTCCAAAGAAAGAAAACTCAAGGGTTTTTCATGTTTAGAGAGTCTGAAAAACACTTAAAGAGAACTCTCTCAATTCCTTTTTCGTAAGTTAATTTGAAGAGACCGAAAAAAGTGATAACCTATCACCCATCAAACATTTTCTTCAAATTCTTTTACGAGCGTGAAAAGAACAAGATCGCTCGGCAATATTTTCATGTTTAGAGAGTCTGAAAAGAGATTAAAGGGAACTCCAAGGGGTTCCTTTTTCATATAACCTTTACAAGTCCGAAAAAAGTGATAAAAAATTACTCGGTTACATTCTCATTGATTTACGAGCATGAGAAAGAACAAAGACTAAGCTCGGTAACTTATTCTCATGTATTTACGAGCATGAGAAAGAACAAAGATTAAGCTCGGTAACTTATTCTCATGTATTTACGAGCATGAGAAAGAACAAAGACCAAGCTTGGGATTGTTTTCATTTTTACACAAGCTTTAAAACAAAACAAGGATAGATTTTATTTTTTCACAAGCTTAAAAATAGCCAAAACTATGCTTGGACATGGTTTCATTTTTACACAAGCTTGAACCAGAGGAAACTATGCTTGGAATTCCCAATGCATAACACAAGGATGGTTGGTACTTATCCCCCAGCTTAAGAAGCTAGTGGCTCAACTTCAGCATGAAGTCCAAAGGCTGGAAGCATTGCCCCCCAAGCTTCATCTCATCCAACTGCAAAGGAGAATGAAATGAATCTTAAAATACTATACGAAGGACTTGACTCAAACAGAGAGGGGGAAGTTGTTTCATTTTTTAACGAGCTTGACACAGGAGAAGAACTATGCTCATGAATCCAGGTTCAATCCCCAGACCTCTGTTTCATTTTTTAACGAGCTTGACATAGAAATAAGAACTATGCTCATAACCTTTGTTTCATTTTTTAACGAGGTTTCCACAGAGACGCAAAAAACTATCCTCACAGCTAGTTTCATTTTTTAACGAGCTTGAAAGAAGAAAACCATGCTCAAAGATGGTTTCATTTTCAACGAGCTTGAAAACAAAAAACCATGCTCATGTCTCCTCTTGATCATGGCTTCCAAGAGGACAATGCTCTGGAAGGACACCATTGCAAGGGACAAAATTCGGTCATGGATTCCAAGAGATCTTCATTTGATGGAAGAAACACACTCTGGAAGGAACACATGTCGAGGGTCGCGAGAGGGGTAAGGCGGTCAGGCTCCAATAGCCCTACCAAAGAGGTCACCATGTCAACTACTGGATCCAAGTCATTGTCATTGGCAGTGGAAGGCATGGGAGACAACGCCACATAATTTACCTATGGCAGGGGCAATACCGTCTGCATATAAGAACCATTAAGGGAGGTAATCCAATCACAATTCTTCCATTGTGAGGGAAAGTTGATCAATAGTCACAATTCTTCCATTGTGAGGGAAAGATATCACACGAAAAAGAGTGGACACAATAGCTTTCATGGCATAGACATAATCCCGCCCAAGGAGTAAAGAGAAATCCAAGGGTTCTTGGACTACCATGACATCAATAAAGACAGTTTTCCCTCCCAAAGTTACAGGAAACTGAGGAAGGGTCCCTAAAGGTTGACTGGTTCTTTTGTTAAAAGCTAACGTATTTTGTGTAACTGGTGCAAGCTGAGGACAACCCAAAGCTTGCCAAGCAAGAGAGGACAAAATACTAACGGACGCACCTTCGTCTATCAGCGTCTGAGGAACATCCTGACCACAAACCTGTACCGTAATCTGGAAAGGAATGTGAGAGGGAAGACGAGGTCCAGTTAGCACACCCCAATTAAAAAGGATGGTCTCATTACTTGGAGGGGGTTCCAAGGGAGAAGGAGGAATATCCCTGAGCACGGAAGAGTTTGTATCAACAAGAAAAACATGGGCAACAACAGGTTTACTCTCTAGCGGGAGAGTAGGATCGACCGATGATGAAATCAGATCGACCACTTGGGTTTCATTCTCTAACGAGAGAGTGGGATTGACCGAGGATGGGATTGGATCAACCATTTGGTCAACTGGTTCAACTGAGGACGTGACCAGATTTACTACTTGATCAACTGGGCTGACTGACAGGGGAACCTAATTGATCATTCCATCAACTATAGGTGGGTTGAGAGAAAGCTTGCGATAAGTAGCTGGAAGTTGAGGCTAGGAACTAGTTATATCTTCCATTAATTTTGAGGTTTTGTCCATACGAGGGCAAAGGTGAGTTAGATGACTCCCTTTGCATAACATGCACAGGAACTTGACTCTACTTTTATTTTTCCCAACTGTGACTAGTTGACGGGAGGTCATCAACATGTTGTTCAAAGGTTGACGACATGGGTTCGCGAGGGTGCATATACCATGCTTCTATAACCTTGGATAAACTAGGGAAATCCTTAAGAAGATGGCTACCCTTACAAAGCCTGCAAGGGTACTTGGGCTTACGGGTTGTTTGGGTGATTTTGGGATCATCAACACTCCCAGCACGATTAACAGTATCTGGTTGTTTTCCAACATGTCTGGCAGTGGTTGGAAGTTTAGACCCTTTTTTATTTTTCTTCTTCTTCTTATCCACCGAGTTACTATCTTTAGAGCTTTCACTCGGCGAAGAAGATGAAATGGAAAAAGACCTTGCAATTGAAGAAGGTGAAGAAGATATTATTGGTGAAGGATCAACATGAGGTTGATGTTCTTGGGGGGAAGTGCTTATAACTGAAGCACTAACTGCATTCGGGATTACCTGAGTGGAAAACAACCATTCTGGTAATCCAATTGTGAGACATGGAAGGCTCAAAGTAGCGATGTGAGGAGGACCAATGTTTCCATAAGAAGGAAAAACAAAAGGTTCCCCTGGAGCAGGGGTTCCTTCATTGGTCATTTTTGGAACTGACGCCATTAGATAAATATCCAACCTAAAGTATGTTAGGGAAAACAAACAGCACACGCTAAAAATCTAGTAAGCGAGCAAGAAAACAAAACTTTCTCACAACGAACTCACTAGTTGGTGATGAAATCCAATGTTGCGGGATCAAAGTAAGAAAGGGCTGAGATAGAGCGGGTGGAAAAGTTACATTGACGACCTGCTTAATGAACTTACGCCTTGGTGCAAGCTCCCACACATAATCGTGGGTATACCCTCCAAGGAGCCTGAGTGAGTTTGGCCAACGTCGATTCCAGGTACCGTGAAGACTTGCCCCTCCACAGTCACCTTGTGTAAAGAACTTAAAGAGAAAGGCCACTAAGGTTACTAATTACTACATTGATGCCTGGGGAAACAGTCAACAGTCTGATCCACGTGCAAAGGAAGGGTATCTAGTTCGGAATCAACTTGAAAGGATTCCACTCATCATTGTGAGTATACCTTCAAGCGACCCCCATAATACGCGCAATCTCTACACTAAGACCAACAAAGCAGGGTGAGTAACTCTGCTAGTCTCAATGCAACCTCGTGATTGACCCTTGTGTTAGAAGGGCTTCCTAGGACAAAATGTAATAAGTGGATTTTGTCGCTCCCTAATTCAAGATTCTATGTTTGTTTGCATCTTTAGAAAGTTATCGTTCACACCTATTCCAAAGCCCTACAACTAATCTAATGTAAGTTTGCTACCAGAAAATATAAAAATGTCTAATCAATTTTTATAAGCGATTTATTTTAAGGTTGTTGTTACTCAAAAGGAAAATGGCGTGGACAATATGGTGTTTTGACCGACTCAAAAGTTATGCAAAGAGATGAATATGCAATCTTTTCATTTCGATGAAATCTATGCTACAAGAAGGAGAAAACATTTATCATTCCCATATGCCCAATGTCCCAAAATTTTAAAACTCATCAATATCAATATCTTCAATAAATGAGAAAAATAGACTGTACACCAATGCACGATTCATGGCCCCCCCATTTTTAGAATTTAAGACCAAAAAATGCCAAGAATCATGCAATTTCTCTACTTCAAATGCAAGGATTCCCCCAATCTAATATAAAGCAAGAAATTAAAACTTTTTGTTTCAAAGATAGCTAAAAGCAATAGCAAATTGACATGAAACAAAGCAACCCAAACAATTTTCTCTTTTAACATGAACTATTTAATAAGAGAAAAAGAAGTTCTTTCACCAAACAATTCTAAAGAAAAGACAGTACATTGTAACTGAAAGACACTCAAAGCAAGAGACTAAATCTTCCAAAAGAAAACAAATCAAAGATGGCTAAAAGAAGTTTCAAAGCTGTCAAGCAGACTGTAAACAGATCATAATCAAACCCAAAAATTCACCTCAAAACCAAAGCCAAGGTCTGGGTAAGGAAAAAACCATCAAAAATCAAAATTTTCACAATTTCCGCAGGTTGTAGACTAACACAATGTGGAAATCCCTAATTTCCGCAGGCCAGATACGGGTAGGGTGCGAAATTTCCACACTGGTCTAAACAAGTAGGGTGCAAAAATCCTAAGTCAATGCATTGTCCCTCAAAGTAGGGTGCGGAAATCAAACAAAAAAGGAAAAAATTAAAAATTAAGAAGGTTTTCCAGTGAAATTTAACAGTCAGAGAGTCAAGCTAGATCTCCCAGTGACTCAGAAAACAGAAACCAAGCAATCAAAACAAGAAAGAAAGACAAACTAGGAAAAAAATCTGGTTCTCCAGTGGAGTCGCCAATTTTGTTATTGGATAAATCAATAAATCTAGACATAAACTAATCTCCCTAGATCCACGTGGATCTAGAACAAAACAAGACAGGACATGACGCTTTCCCTAAGTTATAATCATTGAATTTACTACCAAAGAAGGAATGGATGACATACCTTTATATATCGCTTCCTTATATCTCTGTTGTCCCTGCTTCGCTCTGGTGCTCTTGTGAGATCAGATCTGCAATGACACAAACCAACCAAAGTGAAAGTAGCAATTGTAGATTCAATGACAACCTATGCATATGATCAAGGAGTTATGCAATAAAATAAAGACTATTCTATGGGAAAGAAACATGCCACTGTATTATATTAAATAATAGGAAGAGAGATTACAACCGGATGCCTTGATGTCATAAGGTTCCTCCCAACAGTTCCTTGCTTCCCACACACTTCTTGCTCCAATGGATTCTGAGACTTTGGATCTGATAGCTACTCACAATCTATCTTGACAAATCAAATCTCAAAGCCAATATATCAAGCTAACAATCTCAATAACAAGCAAATCTAACTTTCTCCATGAGAGCTCCTCTTCTTTTATAAGCTGAAGAGGATAAGGTGAGGAGGTTAGGATGATCCCACTAAATCATGAAAGCGAGTAAGATCCAAACCATTCGGAGGCCACCTCACCATAGAAGCTTATCCTTCTAGAAGCATCGAGAAAATGCTCATATAACCCCCTAGTATATTGTTCAACCAGAAATCAACGACACAGGAAGTCTTGTTACTTACAGAGTTCAATTGTCGTTCCAAATCAATATTCCAGTTCCTCGACGTTGTAGTTCAGTACCTTCTTGTATTCTCCACTAATATTTCTAACCACTCAGTTAAGATTATAAAAAATTTACCAAAGAAAATCTCATGCAGCTCTGTGTACACATACCTTTGCATCCATTTCTCATCGCTCATCATAGGGTTTCTATTCTCTTTCCAAGAAAATTTGTGTTCCTTTATTTCTATCCATTCGACGATCTCTTTCTTAGTCAGCCTCCAAAACATTCCCTTGATCACAAATTCTAGGTCCCGGCAATGGAACCATTTGTTGTCACGCGATTATAATACCCTAGGTTCAAGTTATCTAACCAATAAACCATGTATACATTGGTCCTTTTAGAATCACCTGCATACAAGTGAAGTCTCACACGAGGCATCTATTGGAACTGCAGGAACCAATTTTCTACAGGTATGAGGGGATGTGAGACCATTAGCATGTTTATTCTTACTTATTTTCTTTGTGTGTTGTATTATTTTTCCCTTCTCACTTGATTAATTAGTAACTTAAATTATGCAGGCTCATTGTGACAAATTGCAACATAAATTATTCATCATAACATTTATCTTTGCTTTGCATCAATTATCTATTACATAGATCTAGATCTAGTTATGCATAAGTAGAACATTCATGAATAATCACATAAAAAGACATTCAAACACAAAGTTTAATGTGGTTCACCCAAACTTTGGGCTACGTCCACAATGACTGGCTTAATTGTTATTCTTTCTGTAATTCATCTTAGGCTTGTGCACTGCACTTACAATAGATACAACATGATTTACTCCTCCATTTTTCCAGTGAAAGCCTCTCTTTGCAAACTCTCCCTAAACCTTCATACATAGACTCTCTCTCATTCTCAGTCTATTCTCTTACTCTTAGTGAACATCCAACTATTCACTCAACATCAACAACCTACTCTACCTAACCCATTACATATTTATACCAAGGATTTAGGGCTCAAAATCCTATTTGTTTATCTCCAAAACCCTATGACAACTCATGGTTACAACTCACGACAACTTATTTTTATGGCGTGATTTTCCTGTATTTTCACTTGCATGCTACTTTTATGCTCCTAAATGTTGTTCCTCCTGCTTTTGTGCATCTACCTGCTTTTGCATGTCTAGCTACTTTTGCGGGTGCCCTCATTCTTCATTCCTCGAACTGCCTGTCCAACAGTCATAAGATTTGACACTCCTCCAACTTAGTTCTCCATATGCGGTGGGATTGATGTAGTCCTCCCTGCTCCCCATCACCTTGTAAATATTTTCAACTCTCGAGCTCTGCACATCCTCATCCATGGGATCATTGTAGCGGTCTCCCTCATATGGGTCCAGTGGCATGACCATGCATAGGGTGTCAGTTTCAAAGGATATATGTCTCTTCTTCAAGTTTAACACTGCATTATTGTCAAAGGCGAATCGATTCCCAGTAATGCAGGATATGGATTAGACTCATCCATTATCTTAATGACTTCAAAATTGACCTTTTTTTTCACTCCTTCTATGTTGACTTTGACTTTCTCCAGCCAATCTATGAGATATATATTGTATTGATTGGCCAATCGGAGCTGAATGGGTGACCAGACCAACTTGGGCTTACCCATCACTTCCCAAGACTTCTTTGGAAATATTTTCACGTTAGATCCCAGATCCAACATGACTCCATCAATGTCATACCCACCAAGCTTTGTTGTCATCTTAACCTCTCAGCTAGTGTGATTTTTCATACTAACATGGCAGACAGCCCTTTCCAAGAGCTGATATGGTGGGATCTTCTCCTTGTTATTTCATGCAAGAAGTTAACATATGGTTCAACTTACTTGCATCTTCTTGATCCTTAAGCAAGAACAAAAAACAATGCAATAAGGTATTGACTTGCTCCCTGAATTTTTCCATGTGACCTAATTCATGTAAGGCTTATGCGCGCATTGTGTGTTGAAACTCTTTATGGAGTTGTTCTACATAGGATTTTTTCTCAACACGTCGCAACATAGTCTATCTATGTGCTTCTTCTATCGATATTTGGGTTGCACATTGAATTTACTCATGTATGCGAGCCTCATACAAAGATCTTTGTGTCACATGTGCGAGCTTCTTCTAGTGACCTCTACGTTGCCCTATGCACTTCCTCTCGGATCTGTTACTCTTCAAGAGACCTATGAGTCACGTGTTGCAGTTCCTCACGTGATGTTCCTTCTTCAAGGGTCCTTTGCACCTTGCACATATATTTTTTATGCTAAGAAACATCAAACTTAGGAGGGGACTAGGATACATTCATGATCGCGTTTGGTTGGTGACCCGAGCCTTCACCATGCTCGAATTCTACCCTAGTCTTCTCCCCTATGCAAGTTACTACGTGGATGTCTGTGTCTTTGTTATTCTTCTTGATTTTGCGCGACTCGACATGCACCATGTTACAGTCAGTCTTCTTCTCCTCCCACTTCTTCAGTAATTCAGGATAATCATCGGTTACATGTTCAGGACTATAAAATATGCACAGAGCATGCACGACTTAGTACAAAATTGTGATACATGACCAATCTCACCACAATTGAAACATTTGGGGGGGCTACCACCTCCTCCACCATATCCACGACTACGACTATGCCCATATCCACCTTGGGGTCCTCCTTGATATCCTCCTCTATTGTCACCACCGTGCTCACCACCATTTTTATCCTCTTGTACCCGGAAGGCATCTTGAGTATTGTCCTACATTAACTGGAAAGAGAGGCAGCTACTGATATGATGGCCGACAAATTTATAGAACTCATAGAATGGTGTGTGAGTCATTGTATTGTAATTTTGTAATGTGGGACAGTGGGGTGGAATGTGGCCCCATTGTATGTATATTTCACACCATTCCAACTGTCCCAATGGAAATGGAATAAACACGCCTGTCACCACATAATTTGGAAGGAATCGACACTCATCACAACGATGCCCCTCTGAACAGAATGCAGTACACCATATGTGCTCGTGCATGAGTTTAGTCTT
The DNA here is from genome assembly GCA_032191745.1 of Picea mariana. NCBI lineage: Eukaryota > Viridiplantae > Streptophyta > Pinopsida > Pinales > Pinaceae > Picea > Picea mariana. The sequence goes on from JASDQU010101864.1 coordinate 501,520, forward strand.
GGCCATATCTTACAGTTGTATTGTTAGGTTTTCCAATTGCGAATGAACCTACGCCAACCCACCCGATGTCTCTACATCTCCCGATGTAGCCTCTAATCACATTGTGATTTCAACTTCCTCAACCTGATTCATCACCTTCTGTTGGGTGAGCGGGACTTGGATATGGGGTCGCAAATCCATAATGAACCATTCTCTATGTTGTATTTCCTCAATATGTAACATCATCCTATCCAAGAAGATTTTGAACCATTGGTCGTAATCCCAAACGATTTCTCCTTCTTTCTGCTTGATTTCCTTAATTTTTGTAATGCATTGGGACTCTGACTTTCGCGTTTGAAGTTCTTGACGAAGTTCCTTCCTTATCTCAGTCAGGGACCTCGCCTATCCTACTGGCACAATAGATTTATATTTTGTGTACCACGTCAGGGCCCTATCCCTAAACGTAGTCTCGAGTTGTGCGATCTTGGTCGTGTCATCTATAACTCTCTTTACATACCATATTGCTTCATAGTTGAACCAATGCTACTCTGCATCGTTCATACCCATTCCATGGAATACAGGTAAACTCAGTGTACTATCTTGATTTTCCATCTTTGAACTAGAACTAGTTCCTCTCTAGTTTCTATGGGCTTGATATTTCCACACTACTTTTGACTGGGGTAAAGTATTGTTAACTTCACCCTTGTCTCCACTTGTTTGACCACTTCTTTCTTATCCTTCTCTTTCCTCGACTCTAATCTCTTCACTAATTGTAGTGTTTTATTCTTGGTTAAAAATGTGCAAGGAGGGTGGTACAAAGGGGGGGTAAGACCATCTTCTTCTTAACATTCTCGTCAGGTGACCCAAACAAATATCTACTTGCAACCACAAAAGACCATCTAATATTATCAACTCATCTCCCCCATCACTAGGGGAGCCTCCATATTCCTTCTCTTACGGCGCACTACCAATTTGCACCATCTCTTTCTGGCCTGATTGTGCACCACCAATGTGCCCTCATGCCTTTGAGCCAATCCACGCACTTCCACTACAAGTACCATCCCCAGGTCTGATATGTGCACTACCACCTTGTGCAGAATCTCTCTCTCCACTCAGCACATGACTTCTCCATGCGCCATCCTCTCTCCTGCTCAGTGTATTGCCAGTACGCCAAGAGCCAAATTCTCTTATGATTGGTGCCTCATGGTACTGTGAAACAACTTCTCTTCTCATCAGTATAGAATCATGTAGCGCTTCCTCCTCTGAGTCTATGGGTGCACCAAAAATTTGCACCTGCGCACCACACATGTGCACTCTTTCCTCTCTTAAGGTTATGAAATACCACAACAACCAAATGGTACGGACTTTGTCACATAGGCCCTCACTACCACTATTGTCACTACTGGTATCTTCAACGCCAAGCCTCTTCGCATGCATGTCTTCTCATGTGCTCCACTCTGGAACAACATTATCTCCCACACCACTTCCGGGTGTGAGTTTCTTCTTCATTCAGGACCCCACACCTGACCGTGCACCCTTCGATATCTCTTCTCTACTCCTCCACTCAACTTTCTCTCTAATCTCATCTCTTCTTGCATATCTCTTGGCTCTTTTTCTCCTCTAATATTCTAGATCCATTCCATTCCTCACCTCATCTCAACAACTTTTTAGGTCCTCTTCAATGGATCCATCTTCTGTCTCATTTTCCCCCACCTCTTCCAAAACCACCCCCCAATGCTAGGGGGTTTACTCGGCCATTCTATTAGTCTTTGTGCTCATCATTCTTCTCTCCACACAAAAAATCTTGATCCAAAGTGCAATTTCTTCTAGCATCCGCTTCCTTGGACCTTATTCAAACTTTATTTCAACCTCACTAAAAGAATCACTATATTCTATAGGAAACTCAATAATGTGTCCTTCCTTCACTCGATCGAACCAAAAATCAATCGCTCGAGTCCACTTTTTATTTAGCACCTTCGAGTTGTAAAGCTTAGCTTGATCCCAAACTTTCGGCTCTACTGGAAACATAGTTGAATTGACTTCATCTTGTCTCTTTATCCATTCACGCAGCAGACATGGAAATTCTCTGAAGAAGAGCTCATGCATATCTGAGTACAGATATTTGTCTCTCCATTCCTTCGTGTTCACCCACAATCCTTGTGTTTCTCACAGGGAAAACTCATCTTCTCTCGCTTCTATCCAGTCTTGAATCTCCTCCTTAGAATGATGCTAGATCATTTTTATTTTCCTCCATTGATCTTAACAAGACTTCAAGTCCCAGAAACATAACCATTTGTTGGTTGCAGTGTCATCGTTTTGATCCACGCTTGCACATGCATTGACCTTATTAACAATGGGGAGGTTTAGACCTAGGGTTCATCCAAAGCATGTCCAAAAAAATCCCAAAGCACAGGAATATCAATCCTCGGCCAAGGCCAATAAAGGTCTCACACGAGATGGAAATGGGATCACAGAGATCATAAGGTCTTGCGTCAGAGATGGAGGATTAAACATACAAAACAATACTACAATTGGCATCCATATAACTCATGTATGACAGAGTATTTTAGGACTAAGAATTAAAACTATCCACTCACATAACCAGCTCATTCACAACATACACAGAATAGATCAGAATTTCCATATTTTTGTTACTGGAAACATCATATCATATTTGATACATATAGTACAATGAACAACTKCTTAGGACTGCCATAGGACTTCAGATCATAATTATTTATAATAGTGGGAATACAATATGATGCACCATGCAGCTAGATTTTGAATCAGACAGAACGAAGACACAAGAATATGTTCACAACATCATAGGATTACAACAAACTCAGAGTGAGCTCGAGGATGATATCCAATCGATTGTTTCACATACTAACTAGCTAGATCATGTTCTGAGCTTAACGATCCTTTTTATATATTTCATTGTTGGGGAGCGTTGTCTCTTTCTTCTCTGCTCCACTCGCTTATCTGATCCAACTGCCTCACACACTTCTAGTGCCTGCAAGCACTCCATGTAGACTCTCTGCATCAGGGGAAATATTAACTGCTTGGTCAGTTCATCTTCTGGCTGCCCCATGTATTCATCTGTTGTTGGCAATAATCATTCTCAGAGATTTTTCAGTGATTCTTTTCTTGATTCCAGTGGGCATCTTCTTGGTTTCTGGTGCAACTGACAAAACTCGGACTGGTGTGCACTTGGTAGTATTTATAATTGGTGCAAAACTGACAAAACTCGTTATGATGTGCACATACTATCATTTCTCTGTGCATTTCCTTATATGCATGCAAAACTATGAAATGAGCACGCACAACTTTGTTTGTGCGCACGTGCAAAATTTGACCCAAAACTTTGTGTGTCAAAAGGGTCCCATTGAATTTTCCTAAGGTAGAAAAATTAAATGGGCATTATTGTGGGTACAAAAATTGGTGATTCACGAGGAAGAACCAGTTATATCTGTTCTTTTATGGATTCATAGGTCATTTCTTGTCTTTCACATATATCATGGGTTCCACATCACCGAGTTTATTTCTAAAGGATAACTAAAAATGGTAAGAACTTTTAGTTCATTTTCCAAGAATTATCTGTGAGCATAAATATAAATCGATTTAGTTCCCCCATGCTCAATTGCTGACAAAGCATGACACCGCACATAATATTTCAATGATTTGACATTGGGCTAAGTTTGTTCCTTGTGTCTCTTTTCCCGGCATTGATTCACTTCGAGTAAGCATCCATATCCCCAATGAAATTTCCTCGGTACCATATAATCATAGCCCTGCTACCAGCAAGCATCCACAACCCCAACAAGTTTACTTATACTTCCCACACAATTTTACAATTCTTTCTACTTCCTTTAAAGTTTGCATTGATATCACCCTTTCATATTTAGATATAAATCTTTGCAATCACAAATTGGGTGTTAAGGAAGCGAAGTGGTACAAGAGTTGCTTTGATATGTTGGCCCTATCGAAACTTGTGATCCTGGTGGGTTTTTTTCTTGAAGAGATGGTTGGGTTATAATTTTAATGTTAAACAAGTGGGGCTCAACGATAATACCCAAAAAGGTACATGTAGATTTGTACCTTGCCTTCGTGTAAGCACTTAAAATTTTTATGAGAGTAACACAATGATTAGGAGAGGACTATGATTGAAAACTGAATTTTGTATTTGCTCATGCAAGGCTTGACCTAAGAATTATGACAAGACTTGCAAGATTTGTTTTCCCAATTCTCACCGCTCAACCCTAATGTCCCCTTCTTCCTTGAGTTATATACATTGTATTCTCTAGTTTAAACTTTTAAAGAGAAAAATCTTGTAGAGGGTGAATTCTTGGTTCCTTATCATCAAGATTGTGCCATTTACAATATGTGTTTTGGGATAGAGTTTGAAAATAATATTAGGAAAGTGAATGGGTCAATATTTATTCAAAAAGGGTAAAAGAAAATGAAAATGTGATTGTACAGAACACAAATAATAGAAAGTTCAAAACTAAGCAATTAAAACAAATCCTACTATGTACAGGCCTACATAACCCTAGGTGATTAGGAGAAGTATTGTTTGAGGGCTTGGTTGTTGACAGGGAGTTCATGAATCTCCCCCTCCATAGTTTTCAATTTAAAGGTTCATGGGCCAATTACTTTATGAATCAGATATGGGACAATCCATGATTGTTGAAACTTAGAATGTTTCACTTTAGTTTTGTTGGCCTTATCCCATCTTAGGACTAGGTATCCTACTTGAAACTCTTTGAAATTAATAGAGTTCTTATCGAACCAGTGTTTTACTAACTCTTGGTGATGAGCTAGTTTCGTTTTAGCTTCTTTCCTTTTCTCTTCCAATTTGAGGAGGATGTCTAATCGATGTTGTATAATCGGAGAATTTTCTTCCTAGACGGATTGTGAAATTGTAGGGAGGGAAAGAACATGTGAGTAGGTAGGATAGATTTCTGACTATATACTAGGAAAAAGGGAGAATTACCCAAGGAATCTGCTGGTGTTATCCTATCATCCCAGAGGGTGTTAGGTAAAGCTATATACCAATTTCTTTGGTGATTGGTAACAGTATTTTTTAAGATTCTAATCATTTTTTTGTTTGTGGAATCTGTTAGGCCATTACCCTGGGGATAATAATTTGTTACATGCTTCATTTTGATATTATTTTCCAATGCATATTTAGTTAATTTCAATGAAGAAAAATATTTTGCATTGTCAAAAACTAAAGATTGAGGAACACCAAACCTGGTTATTCTATGATATTTTAGGAAAGATATCACATGATCCTCATTTACCACCTTGACCAAGATGGCTTATGTCCAACAAGTGAAGTAATCAGTGGCTTTCAAGATGTGTTTCTACAGCTGGGAGGAGTTGGGATTGATTTATCCTATTATGTCCAAACCCCATTGTTGAAATGGGTAATCCATTGTGACAGGTTGCAATGGGAATGTTGGTCTCCTTTCTCTTTTAGTTGACTTTTGGCATACATCACATCTTAAAGCATAGGCATGTGCATCATTGAACATGGTAGGCCAACAATAACTTACCTTGAGGATCTTGTGTGTAATTATGTCTCCTTCGAAATTTCCTCCAATAGGACCATCACGCAGTTTTGATAGTACTCTATTTGCATCGGCCTTTTCTATGCATTGAAGTAGTACATCATCATAGTTCCTTTTGAAGAGAATTTCGTCGATCAATTGGTATTTGGCAGACTTCAGCCCAAAGGTCTTCCTTTTTCTTGGTTCCAGATAGTGAGGAGCATGCCCATGCATTAGATAATATTTCATTTCATAGTGCCAAGAGTCTGAGGTAATAGGGACATAACAGATTTATTCTTCAACCATAGTCCCATCTTCATATACTTCCTCCTTAATGTTGGTAACTCCTCCTGAATTAGTAGCGATATTGCACAACCCTTGTTCTTTTCCAATTTTTGCAGGATTAATTTCTAAATTGTACTCTTGCAAGGTTGTCATCCAGTTGACCCTTTTCTCCCCTGGGTCCTTTTGTACAAGAAAATTTATGACCATTAGGTAAGGCACTATTACCTTAGTTCTATATTTTAACAGGTAAGGTCTGAAATGTTTTACTTCCTTGAAGACAACATAAGCCTATTTTTCTACCTCGTGATAGACTAGCTTTTCTCCTTGTAAACTTGAACTCATAAAAGATATTGGGAATTCATTCCCCTCCTTGTTCTTTTGAGTGAGGACAACTACAAATGTAGAATCATATGTGAATGTGTAGAGGATGAAGTTTTGATAATAAAAAAAAACATGGCCTAGTAGGGATGGTGGCTTCACTATTTCTTCCCTAATTTTTGTGAAGGATTCCCTTTCCTTGGGGCACCATTTAAATTTAGCATCATTTTTTATCATATCTTGGAGTGGTTTGACAGTCTCCACAAAGCTTGGAACAAACCTCCTTACGGATTTTTTTTTCCAAGAAAGGACTGCATAGATTTCTTATTATGGGGAAAGGCGATTTTAGCAATTGTTTTTGTCCTCTCTAGCTCTATCATTATTTTGGATTTGGAGACTACGAATCCCAAGAGCTTTCCTTGTTTACCGCAAAGACAAATTTTTGGAGTTTAAGGAGGTGCCATATTTTTGCACCTAGCAAAAATATACCTCAAATGATTCATGTGGTCCTTTTTATATTTAGAGAATACAATGAGATCATCTAGGTAGACCACCATTGATTTTCCAATCAATCCCCTAAATGCTACATCCATATCTCTCTAGAAAGTTTCCCTTGCATTAATTAATCCAAAGGGAATTCTCTTATATGCATAGGTTCCCCACTTGGTTCTAAACGTTTTTTTTTCAACTGATTATTGTCAGAAACCAGAAATTGGTTGTAGCATGACAAGCCATCTAAGAGGGATAACATATGAGATTCATAAATGCACTGCAATATCTACTCCGTCGAGGGTACAAGATAATTGTCTTTCTCTGAGGCTCTATTCAAATTTTTGAACTCAACACGTGAAGGAATAATTCATACTTGTGATAATTATATGGTGACATTATAATATGTGAAAATGAATATAATGCACAAAGGTGTACGTGTGAATTGAATATGAAGACAAAGACAGAAGCTAGGGATGATGATCTCATGAAGATCACTTGAGATATTTATGGAGATAGTCATGGAAGATATTGTGGATATAGTTATGGATATGGTTGAACAAAAACTCCTATTATGACATGGTTTTAATGGTAACCTATTCTTATATAAGGGACCTCACTTACTCTATTGTATTATGGGAGAATTATATATCAATACAATGTAAGGTTTCAGGACATTGTTCTTCTTATGTGATATTTTTGTGTGTAAATTATTGTTGCATGTTTCTCATAATAACAACATTTGGTATCAGAGCATATAAGTGTCATTTTGGGCCTGGAGCCGGGAGCATTCGTAGAGAAGTTAAATCATACAAGAATGGTAATTGTTACCACCAAGAGTTGAAGATATTGTTGAATTATACGCCTAGAGATTTGAGAGTCAATAGAAGTCCAAAAATTCTGGAAGGGTATGGTTGAAGTCTCAAACGTAAATCCTTCCTTGAAAGTGATTTAGAACAAATAATTTGAGGTTCTTTTCGTGGATGTATTGTTGTGGGTAAGCAAGCCATTAGAATTTGATGATATCACTGTGAATGATAATCGTGGAACTATACCATTGGGAAAGAAAATATACATGGCGTGGGTCTATAGTGTGGGCCTATATCTTCCAAATAATAAAGCGTCAAGACCTATTGAGTCACACACCACTCATCAAAAGAAAACAAAGATATCGTAGACATATTTGAGTAGTCTGGAGATCAAATCATGAGGCATCACTCCATGGTGCATGTAGAAAATGTTATGGACCAATAATAGCAAATTTGGAGGTCGATGATCTATGTTGAGGTCGCAGCTTCATTATATTGTTATAGTAATACAAAGAGATTTTTTTGTTCGTGGCAGAGGACTCATGCATACTCATTTTAGTTGATCGAATAGGACCAAGAGTTGAAGCTTTGTTTATTTCAATATTTAGAATGGTTAATTTTTGGTATGGCACTAAAAACCTCGACTCCTGGTTAAAGGCGTAGGCCTGTGTTAGGGACCTAAGCTCCCTAAGCCCTCACGTAGGTAGAATAATATATTTTCCATGTAATAAAGGCCGACATTAGTTAATAAGGCCTATTTAATAAATGTGAACAAGTTAATGTAAGAAGACCTAATAGAAGCTTCTTCTTCTAGAAAGATCTTCCTCTAAAATGTTCTTTAGAAGATAGAATTAGTATAAATAAGAGTAGGAGGAATGAGAAATCTTTGTCTTGAGAATTATTGTAATAGATATTTTCTATGTTGGAGGATTCCCCCTAAAAGAGGCAAGTGAATGTTGTTTCCTATCAATAAATGCATTATTTTTGGTTGTGTTTCTCTACATTTTATTGCTTCATTCATATTTTTTGTAGTATTTATATTTTTGCTTAATATAATAGATCTAGTACCTAACAAGTGGTATCACAACACTTTTCTCTCTAGAAATTTTGGGAAATTTTTTTAGGGTAGAGACGTGTATTGTTTGTGTCTTTAAAGCATAGAGATTTATCGCTCAACGGGTAAAAATGTGGTGGGGAAGTCTACACGCAAGAAATACAGACACTTTCATGGGGTTTCGTAGAAACAAACATTTCAACTTGTTGGAAACCCTTGTAACCCCTGTTGGTACCCCTCGAGTAGTATTGCATTAGACATAATATGTACACATCCATCACTTCCACATACTGGCAGGTGTATCAAGAGTCCCCTAGATCTCCTGAAACTAGCTCTAGATCAGTCGATCGGTCACCTAACTTCTATAGTGACACCGAGAATAGCACTAGGGAAGATAATTTCTAGTACCTGGGAAATTAGGTTGTACGGTTAAGGGTATGGTCGAGCCTCCTTAGTTGGTGCCTTGAGATATTGAGTTGAGTACTATTGTTACACCCTGCACATATATCAGATAAATGTAGCATAGGGAAAACCTTGTCTGTAGGAACCCTATAAATATAACCCCTGGGAAGAAATGGAACAGAAAAGGAATAGACTAGATCTATTGCAACGCAACCTTTCCTCTTTCATTCTAGTTGCAAAATTCCTATAGAATTTCTCTTATTAACAATTTCGGCCATTCGTTACTCCAATATGTAGGTCGAAGTATAATTCTGCATAAGTATAAAGAAAAAAGAAAAAAAAAACGAGTATAGTGGTCCCATTGGCACCCTTACTTGGGACCTATCCTGTTGGATTTCTCTCTTCGCCTTGATTGTTGTGGTACCTATCACTTCTAAGAAAAAAACATTATGTGGATTCCCCACCCTTCCTGACACCCTTATTTGACACATATCCCATTGCATTCCTCTTTTCACCCTAATCATCATCATATATATCATTTCTCTGTCTTTTTTCCATGGACCCACTTCCCCTCCCCAACACCCCTCATTCCTAAATGGCCACCACCCACAACCAAGAACTCCTTCACCTGCAATTCGAATCCAAATAACAATCAAAGAACATCCATAGAGTGAATTCTGACATTGCTTCCACCAATTCCAAATTGGCAGCCTTCAATGCCAGAGTTACGGGTGAATTGGCCTTCCTCACCACCGCTCTCAAACAATGGTTAAAACAATCCCATGGCTCTCCCTCCTATGAACAACCTTCACACTATGAAGGTGAGGATTCTTCCCATAATATGGCCTTTCATTCCAAGTCTCTTCATCGTGACCCTTGTCTTCCCAGAGTTGAGGTGAAAAATTTTGATAGCTTAGATCCCACAGGATGGGTCACTCAAATGGAACATTATTTCTCCTCGCATGGCATTAATGATGAGTTGAAAAAACTATGTTATGGTGTCCTCTATTTGGATCTTGAACACTATAAATGGTGGAAATGGTGTAGAAAGACACACAAAGGGTATGTTGCTTGGACACAATTTGTTACAGAGATTTATAAACGCTCTGAAACTGGCACCCACTATCTAGGTCGTTTGAACAAGTTGAAACAATCTGGCACAGTGGAAGACTTTATATCTACCTTTGAGCACTTGGTTTTCTGAATGGAGGGCATGTCATATGCCTTATTCAAGGAATGCTTTATCAGTGGCCTCAAGGATGAAATATATGACCAGGTCCTAATCGCTCACCCTCAAACTTGGTTGGAATCTACTCAACGAGCCAAGGAAGCCCAACATATTGTCTTTACCCATAACCAAAACCTTCCTTTATTCCTCGGACTCAACCCACCAATACTACCCCTCCTACCACTCCTCTCAAGATCCATAAATTGAATTGGGCAGAAATGGTTAAACGTTAACTCAACGGTCTTTGTTATAATTGTGATGAAAAATATTTTCTGGGGCACAAGTGTAAGGAAAAGAATTTTTTTATGGAAATTTCTAAGGATTTTGCTGATGAGGAGACTAAAGTTTCCCCAATGGAAGACCTACCCCCAATCGATGCTCCTACTCCACCCTTTGATCCACCAGAAGTTGAACCATTGATTTTGATGCATGCCCTTACTAGCTTCTATGCTCCCCAAATCCTCAAGCTCATTGGCTACATTTAGCACAGGAAGGTCATCATCCTCATTGACAATGGCAGCACCCATAATTTAATTCATCTTCACATTGCCTAGGAAATCAATTTCTATATATGTTCTGTCAACAATTTTCAAATACCGATTGACAATGGTGGTTCCACGAAATGTGGTGAGCATTTTGAAAATGTGCACCTACAAATTGGTCAGTACCACCTGAAATCTCATATGTTTTCTATTGACATGGATGGTTGTGAAATTGTGCTCAACGTTGAATGGTTACGCACTTTGGGACCCATCCTCATGGATTTTAAGGAACTAACCATGTAATTCCAATAGGAGGGGCAATAATATAAGTTCCAAGGCATCACAACAGGATCCCCTGAGATCATTAGTTCTAATCAAATGGAAAAGCTCCTCAAGAAAGGTCATTCGGGAATTATTTCCCAACTCCATTCCATTCAAGTAGTCGAGACACCCTCTATGCATCCTAACCTCCAATCTATCCTCTCCAAACACCAAGTTGTTTTTTCCACTCCCTATGGACTTCCCCCTTCCCATGGTGTTCATGCTCATTCCATTCCTTTAGTACCAGGTAGCCTCCCTCCCAATGTTCACCCTTATCATCATCCCTTTGCCTAGACAAATGAAATTGAGAAAATTGTTCAAGAATTGCTCTAAGCATGTGTTATTTTTCCTAGTACCATCCCCTATTCCTCTCTCGTGGTCATGTTACTCAAGAAAGAAGGAAATTGGGCCTTGGCGCATGTGCCCCAACTTTCGTGTCCTAGACAAACTCACCATTTAAGAAAAATTTATCATTTTTGTCATTAATGGCATGTTGGATGAGTTGAGTGCTGCTCAATACTTTAATAAACTGGATCTTCATTCTGGCTACCACCAGATCCGTATGAAATAGGAAGACATTCCCAAGACTATCTTTAGAACTCATGAGGCTCAAGATGAGTTCTTGGTCATTCCCTTTGTCCTGTGTAATACTCCCTCCACTTTTCAAAGTCTCGTGAATCGTGTCTTCCCTCCATTCCTTCATCATTTTGTCTTAGTTTTATTTAATGATATTCTCATCTGTAGTAAAACATGGGAATCCCATCTCGCCCATGTGGATCAATTTCTCCATCTATTCTCTCAGCACAAACTTTTCCTCAAATAATATAAATGTGCCTTTGAAGCCTCTGAAGTTGAGTAACTGAGTCATATTATTGGCAGGGATGGCATACAGGTGGATCCAAAGAAAATTGAAGCTATGAAGTATTGGCCTCATCCTAAACTCTTAAGAGATTGCATGTTTTTATGGGTTTAACGAGGTATTATCACAAGTTTGTTTTGAATTATGGAAAAATTGTCACACCTCTTAATACTCTCCTTAAAAAGAATGCTTTCACTTGGACTTGAGTCGTTGATCAATCCTTCCATGCCTCAAAAGAGGCTATGTGCATGACTCTCGTCCAAGCCCTTCCCAACTTCACAAAGAATTTTGTCTTGGAATGTGATGCTTCATGGAAAGGAATTGGGGCAGTCCTCGTGCAAGATGGAAAGCCTTTTTCCTTCAATATCAAACAAATTTTGGTGAGACATTTGGGCCAATCAATCTATGAAAAGGAAATGTTGTTTATTCTTCATCTCGTGGATCTATGGCCTCCTTATCTCCCGTGGAAAAGCTTCCAAATTAAAATTGATCATCAGAGCCTCAAGTATTTTCTGGAACAACAAATTTCATCCTTAGAGCAACAAAAATGGGTGACCAAGCTATTTGGATATGATTACGAGAACATTTACAAGAAGAGAAAATAAAATGTGGTTGTTGATGCTCTTTTCAAGAAGTATGAAGAAGAAGGGTCCCTCTTTTTCCTCTCCTTCATTGTACCATATTGGCTCCAAGTTGTTCGTCGGGAATGGCTGCAAGACCCCAAACTCTCTTGCTTGATCCAACAATTGCAACGCCATTCTCCAACTTCTCGAGGGTTCTCTTGGCAAAATGAAGAGATTCACTACAAAGGTTTTCTATATTTAAGCAAATAGTCGCAACTTGAATCCACAATGCTTGTTGAGCTTCATGTTTCACCCACAGTTGGGCATTCAAGGTTTACCAAAACCTATGAAAGGGTCAAATGTTATTTTTTCTAGGATGGTATGAAATATGACGTTTTCACATTGGTGGCTGAATGTGATGTATGCCAATGCAACAAGGGAGAAACAATCAAATCCAAAGACACACTCCAACCACTTATGATTCCCCTTGTTATTTGGAGGGACATTTCTATGGATTTCATTGTTGGCTTACCTAAATCGGAAATAAGTCAGTCATCATGGTGGTATTCGATCGTCTTTGTAAATATGTTCATATATGTGCTCTTCAACACCCATTCACCGCAACCACAGTGGCTCAAATTTTCATGGATAATATCTTCAAACTTCATGGAATGCATCATTTTATTGTCTCTGATAGAAATCCAAATTTCACTAGTAATTTTTGGCAAGAATTGTTCAGACTCCAGGGAACTCGATTGCATCTCAGCACCGCCTATCATCCCCAAAATTATGGCCAAATTGAAGTTGTCAACAAGTGTTTGGAAACATATTTGCAGTGTTTTGCATCCAAAAGACAAAATCAGTGGGCTCAGTGGTTACCCCTAGCTGAATGGTGGTACAAAACCTCTTATCATGCCACTACTCGCATGTATTCTTTTAAAGTAGTCTATGGACAAAATCCATCGCCATTTCTCTCATACATTTCAAGTGTCTCGAAGGTTCAAGAGGTTGACAAAAATCTTACAATCCGAGAGTCCATTCTTTGTACCCTAAAAAAAAATTGGTCACGACTCAAAATCGCATGAAGCAACAAGCAGATCAAGGTTGTTTTGAACGTCAATTTTCTAAAGGGGACCAAGTGTTTCTTCGTCTACAACCTTATAAGAATACTTCACTCAAAGTTGAACATTGTCAGAAACTTGCTCCTAGATTTTATGGTCCTTATACCATTCTCAAGCGAGTGAGGCCTATGGCCTACTAATTAGCTTTGCCCAATCATTCTAAGATCCATCATGTTTTTCATGTCTCATGATTAAAGAAAGTGATTGGAACTAAGTGCCAAACTCAAACCAGTCTCCCTGATTTGGATAAAGAAGGTTCAATTTGGTTGCAACCACAAGCAGTCTTGGACCAACAAGAGTGTCGCCTCTATCAGCGCACCATCAAAGAAGTATTAGTTCAGTGGAAAGATACAACTCTGGAAGATGCCACCTGGGAGTCGACCACCATTCTGCAACAATTTTCTCATACCAATCCTTGAGGACAAGGTTGTTCTACAAGGGGGAGGGCATGTTAGGGACCTAATCTCCCTAACCCCTCAGGTAGGTAGAATAATATATTTTCCATGTCATAAAGGCCGACATGAGTTAATAAGGCCTATTTAATAAATGTGAACAAGTCAATGTAATAACACTTAATAAAAGCTTCCGCTTCTAGAAAGATCTTCTTCTAGAATGTTCTTTAGAAGATAGAATTAATATTAATAAGAATAGGAGGCATGGGAAATCTTTGCCTTGAGAATTATTGTAATGGATATTTTCTTTGTTGGAGGTTTCCCCCTCGAAGAGGCAAGTGAACATTGCTTCCTATCAATAAAGGTATTCCTTTTTTTTTATGGTTCTCTGCATTTTATTGTTTCATTGGTATTTTGCAGTATTTTTGTTTATGCTTATAATAGATCGGGTACCTAACAGCTTGGTATGTCAACATGCAAAATGAATTAGTCAATGAAATGGATAATATTGTTGGGATGCTTATACCAGAGAAAAAATGGTCAGTAAGGATCGTTGCCATGAAAAAATGTTTAAAGGTCTTGATTTTAGAGGTGCTCCTAATTATGGATGCTTTCCAACACTATTGAAGCAACTTGTGGGACCTTTGATTGTTTAGTTATCTGATCATTTATATAGTATAGTAAAGAAAACATGCATGGAGTTGTGTGTGTATAAGAGATTACACATAACAAGAAACTACACGTAGAGATGTGCAACTATGTAAGTAGACGTGGAGATCCTGCTGTGTATAATTGACGTTGATGAGAAAATTATTATTTCGATATCTTTACTATTGGATATATGTTGATGTTTTATTAAGTAAATTTAAATCGCCAAGTGAAGGAGATGCCTTGGAAATGTTGTTGGTGTTGCAAATTTGTTGGCTATCGTCTAGAAGCTAGGAGCCACTTGCATTTTTTGGTTTTGTCATCACTGTGTTGTTGTTACCAGTTGCTATATTGCTAATTTTTTTTTTTCTAATCCTCTTACTAATCGTTGATCTTATTGTGATAAACGAGGTTTTTTTCATGAGTAGCATCATTGATTCCGAGCCTACCAGTGTTGAGGAGGAAATAGACCAGTAGGTTTGGAGGGATGCCATGATGGAGGAGTATCACTCCATTATGAAGAATGATGTGTGGAACATAGTTTTGAGACAAGAGGGAATATCGGTGGTGGGATCCCAGTGGATCTTTAAGGTCAAGCATGTTGCAGATGGAAACATAAACAAATACAAAGCGAGGTTTGTGGCAAAAGGGTTCTTCCTGAGAGATGGAGTAGACTATGAGGAAACTTTTGCTCTAATCGCTAGGTATACTTCCATTCGGGATTTCATATTGATTGCTTCCATTTTGGGGTGGCAAATACATCAGATGGATGTGAAGACGACATTCCTCAATGGAGTTATTAAGGAGGAGGTATACATTAAGTAGCCTCAGGGATTTGAGGTCCATGGGAGGGATTCTCATGTATGTGGGCTTAGGAAAGCCTTATACGAAATCAAGCAGTCACTGATAGTGTGGTACTCTAGGATTGATGGGTACTTGCTAAGCATGGGCTTTACCAAGAGTGAGGCAAATCCCAAATTGTACTTTATACTTGTTGGAGATGATCCACTCATCTTCGTGCTATATGTTGATGAATTGTTTCTCGCATGTGTGGAGAAACTCATTGCTATGTGTAAATGGGATTTGGATTCAGAGTTCGAGATGAAGGACATTGACTTGATGCAATACTTATTGGGGTTGGAGGTGTGGCAACAATCAAGCGAGATCTTCTTTGGACAAGGGAAGTATGTAGTGGACATTCCGAGGAGATTCAGGATGGGGGACTGCAAGCCTATGACTACGCCTATGGTCACCAAACTGAAGAAGTTGAGTGCTTTAGATTCAAAGTTGGTGGATCCCACTTTTTATAGGCAGCTAATTAGTTCCTTGATGTATCTGGTCAGCACCAAGCCATATATTTTCTTTGTTGTGAACATCTTGAGCCAATTCATGGTGGAACCTAGGCAGGTGCATTGGATAGTAGCGAAACATGTGCTCAACTACTTGTGTGGTATGATGGAGCATGGGATCAGGTATGTCAAGGGTGATGGAGTACACCTGTAGGGGTGTATAGACTCAGATTGGGCATGAAGTGTAGTGGACAAGAAAAACACCTCAGGGTGTTGCTTCAACTTGGGATCAACAATGATTTCGTGGTTCAACAGGAAGCAGACGCCAGTGGCACTCAGTTCAACAGAGGTAGAGTATATGGCAGTGAGTATGGCGAGTTGTGAAGCAATTTGGCTTCGTAAATTGCTTACAGGTTTATTTGATCAAGAGTTGGGGCCTACGGTGATATACCGTGATAATCATAGTTGCATCAAACTCTCTAAGAATACAATATTCCATGACAAGTCCAAACATATTGAGATCATGTATCACGTCATCTGAGACATGGTTAAGAAGGGAGAAATGAAGCTCCAGTACATCTCCACAGATGAGCAGGTTGTAGATATTCTGACCAAACCCTTAGTGAAGGGTAAGTTTGTCTTCTTCAGAGATAAACTTGGAGTGGTGGAGAATACTTTCCTCGCTAAGAGGGAGTGTTGAAGTTTATAGCATTGAACATGTATCTCCACATTGGATTGTGTCTATCATGTGGAGATTGTCATTAATACCTCTTAGAACTTTGGAAATTCACTATAATAATTTAATTATTCAAGCAAATGCCATATTATAATTAATGGAGGTTAATTAAATAAAATGCCTAAGTTTTTGGCATTAGTGATTTAAGTTAATCAAATGAATCTTAGCTATTGATCTCAAGTGAGGGAGATTTAATCTCATCCATTGATCACTTTGGAGATTAGGGTTAAGGATCATCTCAAGATTATAAAAGGCATCCAAGGGAGAGGAGGAAGCACACCTTGATTTGGAGCCAATGACTCACTTGAGTGAAGAAGGACTTTCACTTTGCACATTTCAGCAAGAGTGACAAATATTGCAGTCGAGAGAGACTCAGGAGGTTCATACCAACAAGTTAGAGGCTGAGTTCTTTTTCAGGGAGGCCGTACAATAGGAAGAGGAGGGCCTAGAAGCCGTATAACCACCCGCGGGATGTCGTACAATGTACAAACTAGGACCGTACAATTCCTACAGGTCATGGCAGTAGCCATACAACCCTCAACAGGTCGTACAACATACAACAATTGTACAACCAACAGGACTACATATCAGGCAAAGGGTTTTCAATCGAGGTTTTTGCCAAGTTAGTTTAGTTGTATTTCTCTTAGTGGACCATTTTCTCTTTTATGGAAGCCTTGGTTTTTATCATAATAAAATCATCTCATTGTTGCTTTTTCCTTAGGGGTTTTTCTAGGGGTATTTATTTGTGTACATGTGTTTGGTTTCCTATATTACTTCTGCTACAATTTCTGGTTAAGAATCTCAATGTGCTTTTATTCAATAGATGTGCATTTTGTTTAAGCAAGGATTTACTAGAAATTAATTGTTGTAACTAGAGTTCAAGGAAATTTAACATAGACAATTGCCAACACTTCCACCTCAAAATATCTTGTGATTTCTAAACCTAGGAAAAATCCATTTCCTTTTGTCCACCAAAATCATAAACAACCCCATCGCACTTGCTGCCCTAAAATCTCCTCTATTCTTACTAGATTCATTCTTTTGAATTATTTTAGAAATCCTAAAACTTTTCTTCAATAAAAATTCTTTACTTCTTACATTTTCTCACTTCCACCAATGAAGATAATATACAAAACTCTAAAGTTATACTGTAAAGTGTTAATCAAATACATTAAGTGGATTCATTGATCAAATACATTATTAAATGAATTAGTTAATCTAATTCAACAACTTTCGAAAAGATATAATACAATTGTAAGCTATGCTTCAATGAAATGAGCTCTCATCCCCTTCCCATTCAACTTCGACCATCATAGTGAAGTTGTTCAAGGAATCAGATATCTCTCCTAATGGATGTGTGACCGTGACAATGCACATTGAACATGATCTAATATCCATGGCGTAGGTGGTGCCAAAGAAATCATTAAAAACCAAAACCAAAGGATTGGCCATAATTTATTCCTTTCCTAAATTTTTAGATTGTGTTTTTTATACATGCATATATCCCACTCTTGTCATGAATAACCACGCATTCCACACCAAAAATCGCAAAAAGCAATCTAAGGATCCCAGAAATCCACAAAAATGCCAGGCTCTAAGGTCTTTACAATCTCAATTCTTGGTGGTTGTGCAGGACATGGCTCGGGATTTCGACTTCGTACCTTATCCAATACACACAAAACATCAAAATTGAAACCAGTTATGGAACGAAATGGATTCATGTCCACCATGACTATGGCCAGTAACACCGCGATACCGAGGAGAATTGCTTCTGCAGATCAATTACGCTACTCCTTGTTGTTTGCTTTAGCTTCTCAGGCTGCTTCCCAATCCCAACGCTGTATTTCTGCAAACCCAATTCCCTCCTTGTTGTTTGCTTTAGCTTCTCAGGCTGCTTCCCAGTCCCAACGCTTTATTTCTGCAAACCCAATTCCATACAATTATTTTTTTATCTGTTTTTTTATGCCTTGGAGAGTCCTGACATGTTTGAATTCTGTTCTGTTTATGATACAGTAGCCCAAAGTTTGGCTTCTGAGACACTGAAATACATTAATCCTCGGAGATTCGAACCTCGCAGTTTGGAAGAGGCTTTGATGGCTGGTAGGCTCAAATTTGTTTTCATTATTTTTTCAAGACAGCTTTGGTGGAACCCAAAAGTAAAGAAACAGTTCTCTGTTTGACTCATCACTGTAATTTAATTATCCTATTTCTGAAGTTTATTCTGAAGTGTCTATTTGTCCTTAATTTCATAGCTGACCAGGAACATCAGCAAGCGAGTTATCTCACCGTTTTTTATTTTTGAAAATTCTGGACTTTGGTTGGTGTAGTTCCAGATCTTGAAACTGTACCTTTCAAAATCTTGAGAAGGGAGGAAGATTATGAAGATACTTTCTAGTACCTGGGAAATCAGGTTGTACGGATAAGGGTATGGTCAAGCCTCCTTAGTTGGTGCCCTGAGATATTGAGTTGAGTACTATTGTTACACCCTGCACATATCTCAGAGAACTGTAGCATGAGGAAAACCCTTGTCTGTAGGAACCTTGTAAATATAACCCCTGGAAAGAAATGGAACAGAGGAGGAATAGACTAGATCTATTGCAACACAACCTTTCCTCTTGCATTCTAGTTGTGAAATTCCTACAGAATTTCTCTTATTAACAATTTGGGCCATTCGTTACTGTAGTATGCAGGCCGAAGTATAACTTTGCATAAGTAAAAGGAGAAAAAAAAAAAAAACGAGTATAGTGGTCCCATTGGCACCCTTACTTGGGACCTATCATGTTGGATTTCTCTCTTCGCCCTGATTGTTGTGGTACCTATCACTTCTAAAAAAAAAAGTTATGTGGACCCCCCACCCTTCTCGACACCCTTATTTGACACATATCCCATTGTATTCCTCTTTTCAGCCTGATCATCATCATATATATAATTTCTCTGTCTTTTTTCCATGGACCCACTTCCCCTCCCCGACACCCCTCATTCCTAAATGACCACCACCCACAACCAAGAACTCCTTCACCTGCAATTTGAATCTAAACATCACTCAAAGAACATCCAGAGAGTGAATTATGACATTGTTTCCACCAATTCCAAATTGGCAGCCTTCAATGCCAGAGTTACGGGTGAATTTGTAGAAGTTAAGGGTGAATTGGCCTTCCTCACCACCACTCTCAAACAATGGTTAAAACAGTCCCATGGCTCTCCCTCCTATGAAAAACCTTCACACTATGAAGGTGAGGACTCTTTCCATAATATGGCCTTTCATTCCAAGTCCCTTCATCGTGATCTCTGTCTTCCCAGAATTGAGGTGAAAAAATTTGATAGCTCAGATCCCACGGGATGGGTCACACAAATGCAACATTATTTCTCCTTGCATGGCATTAATGACGAGTTCAACAAACTTCGTTATGGTGTCCTCTATTTGGATCTTCAACACTGGCAATGGTGGCAATGTTGTAGAAAGACACACCAAGGGTATGTTGTTTGGACACAATTTGTTGCAGAGCTTTATAAACGCTCTGAAACTAACACCCACTATCTAGGTCGTTTGAACAAGTTGAAACAATCTAATGCAGTGGAAGACTTTATATCTACCTTTGAGCAATTGGTTTTCTGAATAGAGGGCATGTCATATGCCTTCTTTAGGGAATGCTTTATCAGTGGCCTCAAGGATGAAATATGTGACCAGGTCCTAATGACTCACCCTCAAACTTGGTTGGAAGCTACTCAACGAGCCAAGGAAGCCCAACATATTGTCTCCTCCCATAACCAAAACCTTCCTTTATTCCTCAAACTCAACCTGCCAATACTACCCCTCCTACCACTCCTCTCAAGATCCAAAAATTAAATTGGGCAGAAATAGTTGAATGCTAACTAAGGGTCTTTGCTATAATTGTGATGAAAAATATTTTACGGGGCACAAGTGTAAGGAAAAGAAACTTTTTGTGGAAATTTCTAAGGATTTTGCTGATGAGGAGGCCGAAGTTTCCCCAATGGAAGACCTACCCCCAACCAATGCTCCTACTCCACCCTCCGATCCACCAGAAGTTGAACCATTGATTTTGATGCATGCCCTTATTGGCTTCTATGCTCCCCAAATCCTCAAGCTCATTAGCTACATTTAGCACAGGAAAGTCATCATCCTCATTAACAGTGGCAACACCCATAATTTTAT
>JASDQU010101864.1:522270-534008 GCA_032191745.1 Picea mariana
AGTGTGATTTGATAAGGACCTTATTGACAAAGTGTGATTTGATAAAACAAAGAACCTTATTGACAAATGTTCCTTTCAACAACATATTTCCAAATCCAATTAACCTAAAAATAAATCTTAATTTTCTCCATCGTGATACACTACATGTAAAGCAATCACTATCGATGCTCACTCACGTTGAATTGTTGCTAAATGATTTGGAGAGGCTGAGATATCCACATTGTGTCAATTTGACATGTGTGATTTATGATGTTTTCGAATAATTTTTACCATTATAAAATTTTCTTCCACTTTTTCTCTAATCAATCAACGACTTTTTTCCACTAATTGTGCTAAACAAAACTCAGCACCTCCCACGGTCTATTTAAACTTTTGAAAAAGTTTTATTTTAAAAACATCATCTCACTTTTTGAATGTTGATTCTAAGGGAGCTTGTCGTTCATGCAAGGCTGCATAAAAGATGCATGGCATGCTATTTCTACAAGCAAAATTTACATTCTCATATATTATTATGTAGATCTTTTTGTCCTTAAAAAATAATTATTAATCTTTATAAATTTTTGATCCTTCTTCATTTTTAATAAATTTTGGTTTAAAATGAATCTATACTAGTTTATTATTTATTTATTCATCTCTCTTATATTGGGTTGTAGAGTTTTTAGCTACTCTCGGTGCAATTATGCTTGTAGTTGTGTTAAAAAATATTATTCTTTTCATTTAGTTTACTATCTTTATTGAAATATGTTACTTGAGGGGATATCAATATTTTTTCTTTGCTTGACATATACAACTTGTTATAGTGTTACCTTCCGTTAATTCCTTTCCAATAGTGAGAAATGACAAGATAATGATGGATCATTAAACACAATCTCAATGTTTTGTCCACATTCTTGTGATCCCCATCTCACTATTGGCTATATCCATATTTTAAAGATGATTAATTGCAACCAAGGGTTGGTTAAAATAGGCTTATAACATGTGACCAACACGTGTTAAGTGTTAAAGACCTAACCTCTCTAACCCTTCACGTAGGTAGAATAATATATTTTTCATGTAATAAAGGTCGACATTAGTTAATAAGGCCTATTAATAAATGTGAACAAGTCAATGTAAGAAGACCTAATAGAAGCTTTCGCTTCTAGAAATATCTTCCTCTAGAATGTTCTTTAGAAGATAAAATTAGTATAAATAAGATTAGGAGACATGAGAAATCTTTGTCTTGAGAATTATTGTAATAGAGTGTTGCTCTGATAGAGGTTGTCCCCTCTAAGAGGAAAGTGAACATTACTTCCTATGAATAAAGGTATTCTTTTTGGTTGTGGTTCTCTACATTTTATTGTTTCGCTGGTATTTTCTACAATATCTTTGTTTCTGCTTAATATAATAGATTTGGTACCTAACAAGTGGTATCAGAGAATTTTCCTCTGCATAAATTGTGGGAATTGTTTTTCTAGGGTAGAGATGTGTACTACCAGCCTCTTTAAAGCAAAGAGATCTGTTGCTTGGCTAGTAAAATTGTGGTGGGAAAGACTACACACAGGAAAACAAAAGTTTTCACGGGGTTACCTAGAAACAAACACTTCACCTTGTTGGAAACCTTTGTAACCCCTATTGGTACTCATCAAGTAGTACTGCATCAGACAAAATCTGTACACGACCATCACTCCCACGTACTGGAAGGTATATTAGAAGTGCCCTAGGTCTTCTGAAACCATCTCTAGATCAATCGATTGGCCACCCAACTACTATAGTGACACCGAGAACAACACTCGAGAAAATACTCTCTAGTACCCGGGTAATTGGGTAGTACAACTAAGGGAATGGTCGAGCCTCCTTAGTTAGTGCCTTGAGATAGTGGGATAAGTACTACTATTCGACCCTGCATGTATATTAGCGAGTTATAGCACATGGAAAACCCTTGTTTGTAGGAACCCTATAAATGTTAACCCCTGGGAAGAAACATAACAAAAAAGGAATAGACTAGATCTATGCAACGCAACCTTTCCTTCTACATTATGATTGTGAAATTCCTACATAAATTCTCATGTTGACAATTTGGGTCATTTCACTGCAGTATTCAGTCCAGAGCATAACTATGCAAAAGTTAAAAAAAAAAAAGAGTATAGTGGTCCCATCAATGCCCTTATTTGGGATCTATCTTGTTGGATTTCTCTCTTTGCCTTAATTGTTGTGGTACCTATCACTTCTAAGAATTTTTTTTTTCTGTGGACTCCCCACCCTTCCCAACACCCTTATTTGACACCTATCCCATTGCATTCCTATTTTCACCTTGATCACCATCATATATATCATTTCTCTATCTGTGTTTTTTCCATGGATCCACTTCCCCTCCCCGACAACCCTCATTCCCAAATAGCCACCACCCACAACCAAGAACTCCTTCGCTTGCAATATGAATCCAAATAACACTTGGAGAATATTTAGAGAGTGACTTCTAACATTGCTTCCACCAATTCCAAATTGGTAACCTTTGAGGCCAAAGTTACGATCGAATTTGCATAAGTTAAAGGTGAATTAGCCTCCCTCACCACTGCTCTCAACCAATGGTTAAAATAGTCCCATGGCTCTCCCTCCTATGAACAACCTTCAAACTATGAAGGTGAGGAATATTTCTATAATATGGCCTTTCATTCCAAATCCCTTCATCGTGACCCCCATCTTCCCAGATTTGAGGTGAACAAATTTGATGGCTCAGATCCCACAGGATGGGTCACTCAAATGGAACATTATTTTTCCTTGTATGGCATTACAAATGAGTTGGAAAAAAATCATTATGGTGTCCTCTATCTGGATCCTGAACACTGACAATGGTGGCAATGGTGTAGAAAGACATGCCAAGGGTATGTTGTTTGGACATAGTTTGTTGTTGAGATTTATGAATGCTTTGCCACTGACACCCACTATCTAGGTCGTTTGACCAAGTTGAAACAATCTAGCACAGTGGAAGACTTTATATCTTCCTTTGAGCACTTGGATTTCCGAACGGAGGGAATGTCATATGCCTTCTTCAGGGAATGCTTTATTAGTGGCCTCAAGGATGAAATATGCGCTCAGGTCTTAATGGTTCCCCCTCAAACTTGGTTGGAAGCTACTCAACAAACCAAAGAATCCCAACAAATTGTATCCACCCAGAACTAAAAATCCTCCTTTTTTCCTCGCACTTGACCCACCAATCCCACCCCTCCTTCCAGTCCTCTGAAGATATAGAAATTAACTCAGACATAAATGGTTGAATGCCAACTCAAGGGTCTTTGCTATAATTGTGATGAAAAATATTTTTCGGGGCACAAGTGTAAGGAACATAAAAAATTTATGGCCATTTATGAGGATGTCGCTGAGGAGGAGGCCCAAGTTTCCCTAGTGGAATACCTACCCCCAACCGATACTCCTACTCCACCCTCTTATCCACCAAAAGTTGAACCATTGATTTCACTGCATGCCCTTACTAGCTTCTCTTCTCCCCAAACCCTCAATCTCATTGGTTACATTAAGCACAAAAAGGTCATCATCCTCATTGACAACAACAACACTCATAATTTTATTCAACATCGCATTGCCCAGGAAATCAATTGTTATATCTGTGTTGTCAAAAAATCTCAAATAATGATTTCCAATGGTGGTTCCATGAAATGTGGCAGACATTGTGAAAATGTGTGCCTACAAATTGGTCAGTACCACCTAAAATCTCATATGTTTTCTATCAACATGGGTGGTTGTGACATTGTGCTTGGTGCTAAATGGTTATGCACTCTAGGACCCATCCTCATGGATTTTAAGGAATCAACCATGCACTTCCAACAGGAGGGACAAAAATATAAGTTCTAAGGCATCAAAATAGGCTCCCTTGAGATCAGCAGTTCCCATCGAATGGAAAAGCTCCTTAAAAAACGTCATTTAGGAATTATGTTGCAACTCCATTCCATTCAAGCAGTCGATACAACCTATGTGCATATTGACCTCCAATCTATCCTCTCCAAATACCAAGCCATTTTTTCCACTCCCCATGGAATTCCCCCTTCTCGTGGTGTTCATGATCATTCCATTCCTCTAATACTAGGTAGCCTCCCTCTCAATGTTCGCCCTTATCGTCATCCCTTTTCCTAGAAGAATGAAATTGAGAAACTTGTTCAATAATTTCTTGAAGTAGGTGTTATGCATCCTAGTACCAACCCCTATTCCTCTCCTGTGGTTGTACTCAATAAAGAAGGAACTTGGTACATTTACCTTGACTTTCACGCCCTCAACAAACTCACCATCAAAGACAAATTTCCCATTCTTGTCATTAATGATCTGTTGGATGAGTTGAGCGATGCTTAGTAGTTTACTAAACTTGATCTCCACTTTAGCTACCACCAGATATGTATAAAAGAGGAAGACATTCAAAATAATTCCTTTAGAACTCATGAGGGTCACTATGAGTTCTTGGTCATGCCCTTTGTCCTGTGTAATGCTCCCTCAAGTCTCGTGAATTTTGTCTTTCATCCGTTCTTTCTTCGTTTTGTCTTAGTTTTCATTTATGGTATTCTCATCTACAATAAAAATTGGGAATCCCATCTCTCCCACGTGGATCAAGTTTTTCATATACTCTCTCAACACAAACGTTTCCTCAAACAGTCTAAATGTGCCTTTGGAACCTCTGAAGTGGAGTACTTAGGTAATATTGTCAACAAAGATGGCATATGGGTGGATTTGAAGAAAATTGAAGCTACAAAGGTTTGGCCTCACCCTATAAATCTTAAGAGCTTGTGTGGTTTTCTGGGTTTAACATGGTATTATCTCAATTTTGTTCATAATTATGGAAACTTTTTTGCACCTCTCATTGCTCTCTTTAAAAATAATGATTTCAGTTGGACTCTAGTCGTTGATCAATCCTTTCATGCCTTGAAAGAGGCTATATGCATGACTCGCATCCTAGCCCTTCCCGAATTCAAAAATACTATTGTACTATAATGTGATGCTTTAGGGAAAGGAATTGGGGAAGTCCTCATGCAAGATGGTAGGCCTTTGGCCTTGACTAGAATTTTTTTTTCGAAGAGACATTTAGGACAATCAATCTATGAAAAGGAAATGTTGTTTGTTCTGCATGTCATGGATCTCTGACGTCCTTATCTCTTGGGGAAACACTTCCAAATTAAAACTGATCACCAGAGCCTCAATTATTTTTTGGAACAATGAATTTCATCTCGGAGCAACAAAAATGGGTGACCAAGATATTTGCTTATTATTATGAGATCATTTACAAGAAAGGCAAAGAAAATGTGGTTGTTGATGCTCTTTCCAAGAAATATGAAGAAAAATGGTGGTCCAAATTTTATGAGCAGAAAGAAATGAATACAGATCTATATTATTAACACAGAGATTCAATGAACAATTACAGAGATACAATAAAACTTGGCTTCTATTAATAAAGAAACATGTTGAAACTGTAAAATGCAGACTAAAACAAGCTTGCTAGAATGGTGGCGGCTTATCTATGAGAAGAGATGTAACATATGCCGTCATTCACAAGAAGATGAGCACAACGAAGCTCCAAAGTCTTTTCTAAATAAAACATGAATTCCAAAACCATAGACATCCAAAAACCTAACCCTAGGAGATGAAGTGCCAAAAGTCATGTGGGTCCCATTGGGGTAAGTTAGTACATCAACTTCCTGAGGTCGTAACTTTTGCATACGATCTCGATTTTAGGCACACAATATCTCATTGGAAAGGTCTATCTAAGGACTACAAATTGTGTCATCAAACTCTAACGTAAAGTACATTAGGAATGTGGTGGGCCCGAAAAATGTTGTTTAGGGCCTCAAAATGGCCTTGGAAGTTTAGGACCCGAAAATCTAGAAAAAAACTACCAAGATGAAAACTGAAACTGCTAAGATGAAATCTGTAAGTGAGCCAATTGGAATAGGTGGGTGGCCACCGATATCCACCTGGATCAATCCTCCCCCCTTAGGAAGAAATGGTCTCCATTGCATTGAGTTCCCCCATTAGATGAGGAAATATTTTCTAAATTTGGCTCCAGGTGAGCCACTTCCCTTGGTGCACGAGATTCCCTACTTTGAAAACCAATAAAGTTGGATCCTTCATTGGCGAGTTTACCTGACCTATGTGTCCACAATCTGATCAGTGGATTCCTGTTCCATGTAGACAAGTTTGATCTTTGTGGGTTTCAATTGTTCTACTATCTCTGAGATGTCCAATAATGGTGGAAAATATGGCCAAAGGAGGTCCACATTAAATACTAGATGCAAGCCAAGGAAGGGGGGAATGTTGAGCTCAAAATCATTATCACCCACATCGTTGGTGATGGTGTAAGGTCCATAATGGAGTGTATGAATCTTCCGATGGGGCCTCGTAAGAAATTTTTTCTGCAAGTGAAACCAAACTTTATTTCCCACCTGAAACTTGTGCGACACCCGATGTTGATTATGACGCTTATTGTACTTGGCATTGGACTTATGTAAAATATCCTGAACTTGTTGGTGGATGTGATGGATCCACTTAATGAACTTGGTAGCTTTTTTGGTTTCAATTTGAGCATGGGACGAGTCTTCCTGGGTGGCCACAAGGGGTAGTGCAACATCCATGGGACCCAATGGTTGAAATCCCAACCCCACCTGAAAGGGGTTGTGGTTGGTTGAGTTATGTAGGGATCTGTTGTAGCTGTGTTGAACATATGGAAGACTCTCATCCCATGTGTGAGGATTATTGGAATTGTACATGCACAGGATATGCAAGATCATTGAGTTCACGACCTCAGTTTGGTCATCTGCCTAGGGGTGGAAGGAAGCGGATTTGGTGAGCTTGGTTTCCAGTAGCAACCAGAGGATTGACTAGAATGTGCTGAGGAACGAATTGTCCCTATATGAGATGATGGTTTTTGGTATCCCAAACTATACCCACACTCGTTCGAAGAAGAGTTTGGCAGTGGCCTCTGCTATGATGCTCTTCTTAAAGGAAACCAGAATCACCATTTTAGAAAAACGATCAACCACCACAGAAACACAGTCATTTCCCCACTTGGTTGACAGAAGGCCCAACATGTAGTCCATTGAGATAGATTCCAAAGGAATTTCAACAGTGGGAAGAGGGGTGTACATGCCTTGTTTCTTAATGTTCGTTTTGGCGATGGTGCAGGAAGTGTAAGACCTGATATACTTGCTGAAATCCTATCAAAGTTTCGGCCAATAGAAATGTTACTGCAACATTTCCACTATCATTTCTATGCTGAAGTGTTCTGCGACTCGACTGTAGTGGGATTTCAAAATCAGTTTCAGTCGCTCGCTTGATGGAACCCGGAGATGGCCCAGATGACACAACAACCCATCCTAAAGATGTAAATCAGTGATAATTGTGTTTTTTCCGAGCATCTGGTAGGTGGAAAAGCAGTCAAGATCTCTCTCATAGAGTTGGAGCCACTGAGAGGTCTCATGGCCGTAGGAGTTTAGCCCCGTGGTGAGTGTTTCAACTAGAGGGTAGTTGAGGAAATCAATGACATGGCTGGTGCTTCATGTCTTATACTTGATGTTGATATGGAATGACTGCAAGTATGTGGACCACTTCTGATGGTAGTCATTCTACAGTTTTCCTTGTGTCTGCATGAACTGTAATGGCTTATGATCGGTGTGGATGATTTTCTCCTTCCATAGAATGTAATTCCTCCACTGGTGGTAGGATTGCATAATGGAGTAAATTTATTTGTTGTAATTAGGGTACTAATGGGCGACAATTGATAGTGTCTCACTATGATAGGCCACAGGGTGTCTGTGTTGAGTGAGAATTGCACCCACAACATAATCTGAAGCATAAGTCTAGATCTTAAAGGGTTGTTGTAGATCAGTTAATGAGAGCACTGGGGCTGAGGACAAGTGTTTCTTCAAATCATTGAATGCTTGTTGTTTTGACACGACCCNTGCATGGGTCCTCACCCAAGTAACTGGGGCTGAGGACAAGTGTTTCTTCAAATCATTGAATGCTTGTTGTTTTGACACGACCCACACAAAATTTTCCTTATCACTGCCCCTGGTTACTTGGGTGAGGACCCATGCAATATGGGAGAATCCCAACACGAACCTACGATAGATACTGGCAAGGCCTAAAAATCTCCAAAGATCAGTGAGTGTGGTTGGGTCTGGCCAATAACGAATGAACTATATCTTGGATGGATTCACATGCACTCCATTCTCATCAAAAATGTATCCTAGGTACTCAACCCTATCCATGCTGAAGGAGCATTTTTCCAAATTTTCATATAGCTTGTTCTACCACAGAGTGTGCAGAACCTACTGAATATGTTGCAAGTGTTCTGCCCAATTCTTGTTGTAGATGAGGATGTCATCCAGATACACCACCAAAAAAGAATTGGTGAAAGGCCACAGGATATCTTCCATCATCCTCATGAAATTTGTTGGGGCATTCGTCAAACCAAAGGGCATGACCAACCATTCAAAAATACCTTCTTTAGACTTGAAGACAATTTTCCATACATCTTTCTGCTCTATGGGGACCCGATGGTAGCCAGAATTCAGATCAATCTTAATGAAGTATTTGGCCCCCTTGACCTAGTCGAGCTGGTCAAGGAGATTGTTGATTCAGGGAATTAGGTACCAGTTCCTGAATGTGATTTTATTTAGGGCCCGATAATCGATGCAAAGTCCCCAGGTCCCATCTTTCTTCTACACAAGCACGATTGGGATTTCACATGGTGATGAGTTGGGTCAAATGTGCCCCTTTTGGAGTATTTCTTAGATCTAACGTTTTGTCTCCTCATTCTCTAACAAAGAGCGACGATAGACTGGCCCATTTGGTAGTGGTGCGTTGGGGGTCAGATCGATTGAAGGCTTGACCTGACACTGCATAGGTACCTCAGTGAGTGAGGAGAAGATGTCTTTGTATTCTTCCATAACCTTATCCACTTTCTTTTGCTGCACAGAGAGATCGATCGTGAAGGCCATGGATGTGAATACAACCTTCCACTCACTTTGAGAGAGAATCACGAAGAAGACAAACTTCCTGGTCTGAGACATTACCTGCTTGCATTGCTTGGCAGAGATCAAGGAAATGAAAGTAGGTGGGACTACCTCGGGTATCTTGTAAAATTTCCAGTATAGGGTAATAATAAGACTGCGAGGCCTAGACTCATATACAACATGACGTTTCCATAAACAAGTTTGGACCAACATAACATCACAAAATTTAAGGGGAGAAACATCACACAATACCTCATCTTTGAAGGGCTTGATGTCGCAGGACAGGAGACAATGTTGGTTGACACAAAGATCGCTTCCTTGGCAGAGCCATCCCATGGTGTATGGATGTGGGTGCAGCATTGTCAGTAGGGCCAACCACTTGATGACCTCAACTGATATGGGGTTATTCTGGCTATCACTATCAATGATGAAGTGTAGCAGAGTACCCTTCACCCACATCTGTGAATGAAAGAGGCACTCGCCTTCCTCTGGCTCATTAGGTTCACTGGGAGAGATCTTGATGGTAGAAATAGTAGCATTGGATTCTCTGTCAATAATATGTCTTCCCTTTTCTGGTTCTGACTCAGATTCATAACCCACATCTGATTCAAAGGCTTTCACCTCAACCAACAATGACTGCTTTGATAGGCAATTAGCAGTGTTATCTTAGGGGCTCTTATGGAAGTCACACCACTTCCTAATGTATTTCTTTGTCTTTCCATTGCCCTTCTTTGTTTGTAGCTTAGATTGGTTTTCATGAGGCTGTCCATATTTTCTCTTCCCTTTGTTCTACGGGTTGGGGTTTCCCTTTCCCTTCTTCTTTTGTGAGGGGTTCCCAGACCCAAACTGCCGTGTATTTTGTTTAACCTTCTACTCGATTTTGACAACATATCGATAGGTCGTGCCCAAGGAAGAGATGTCCAGAAAATCCATTTTTGTCTGGAATTATCTACGTAGACTGTTGCAGTACTTGAGAACCATATGTCACTCAGAATCTTTGATACCTAGCTTGGTGCACAAGGTATGGAAGATATTTTTGAGCTCTAGCACTATTTGGTCCCTTTCCTACCACAGTGTGGTCCATCTTGTATACAAGTCGTCATAACTTCCAACAAGGTAGTATTGTTCCGTAATATCATCCCTGAAGCACTCCCAAGTGAGTGCGACTGTAAATAATGTGGGTTCCTTTTTTTCCTTTTTCTCACGGAAAGTATCCCACCAATATTTGACATGGGGGTTGGCTTCGAAGAGCGCAAATGTAATATTTTCTTTATCGGAAAAGTTATGGACAAAAAATACCCTTCTAGAAAATTCAACCATTTGTCTACAACATCTGCGTTTATCTAACCTTCAAATATATGAATATCAAATTTGATCTATACCTTGAATGGGTCGATGCCTCTGCTCGAGAAATTTGTGTCTCTTGTTGGTAGTTGTTGAAGGATTTGCACAAAACTATCCATTGTCTCGTTCCTTTGTTGCACGAGGGTTTCCTCAAGAAACATTTTGAAAGGATCTCCTGTTCCATTGTATTTCTTTTCTCTCACCATGGAAGGTCGCTTGGGCGTACAAGAGCTCTTTTCCTCGAGAGAAACAAGATCGAGACCCAACTCTTTGTACCTTGACCTCGTCGGGGACATGCACTAAGAACGACAAGGAGCAGACCGCTCTGATACCATTGATCCAGATTTTATGAGAATAATGAAATGAATACAAATCTATATTATTAACATAGATATTCAATGAAAAATAACAGAGATACAATAAAACTTGGCTTCTATTAATAAAGAAATATGTTGAAATTGTAAAATACACACTGAAACAAGCTTGCTAGAATAGTGGCAGCTTATCTCTGAGAAGAGATGTGACAACTGCCCTCATTCGCAAGAAGATGAGTGCAATGAGGCTCCAAAGTACTTTTTACATCAAATATGAATTCCAAAACCCTATACATCCAAAACCCTAACCCTAGGAGATGAAGCGCCAAAATTCATGTGGGTCCCGTTGGGGTAAGTTAGTACATCAACTTCTTGGGGTCATAAATTTTGCATACGATCTTTGTTTTAAGCACATGATAGCCTGTTGGAAAGGTATATCTGAGGACTACGGATTATTACATCACACTTTGAATCTATCTATAGTGTGACTATGGGGGGCCCAAAAAACGTTGTTTATGCCTTCAAAACGACCCCGAAATTTTAGGACCCAAAAATCTAGAAAAAAAATGCCAAGATGAAAAATGAAACTGCCAAGATGAAATATGTATGTGAGCCAGTTGGAATGGATGGGTGGCCACCACTATCCACCTGGATAAAAGGGTCCTTCTTTTCCCTCTCCTTCATTGTACCATATTGGCTCGAAGTTGTTCGCCAGGAATGGCTGCAAGACCCCAAACTCTCTTGCCTGATCCAACAATTGCAATACTATTCTCCAGCTTCTCCAAGGTACTCTTGGCACAATGAAGATATTTTCTAGAAAGACTGTCTGTATTTATGTAAACAGTCACAAATTAAATCCACAATGCTTGCTTAGCTTCATGCTTCACCCATAGATGGGAATTCATGGTTTACCAAAACCTATGAAAGGGTCAAGTTGTGATGTCTGAAGGTACTCTTGGAACAATGAAGATATTATCTAGAAAGGTTGTCTGTATTTAAGTAAACAGTCACAAATTAAATCCACATTGCTTGTTGAGCTTCATGCTTCACCCACAGATGGGAATTCAGGATTTACCAAAACCTATGAAAGGGT
>JASDQU010101865.1:6168-26872 GCA_032191745.1 Picea mariana
GTATTGGTTACGTTATCCCCCTATGGGATACGTAACCCCATTTAACATTATATTTTATTTTTAACCATTAAATTAATACTTAATCAATTAATGACTCACTTAATAATTAATCATTCATTAACCCTCATGTACACCATTTAATAATATCCAATTAGAAATATTATTATATGATATTAATACAATTTAGATAATCTTTAGGATTATTATTAAATTAACCATCTTAATAATTAAGGGTCATTACATGCGTTCGGGGACAAGCATTCTGCAGGGAAGAGTTTGGAAGCTACGTTAGCTAATAGATCAGCTTCAGAGTTATTCAATCTAGGAACAGAATTTATATTGAAAGCAAAAAAATTATTCATTAAATTCCATACCTCGGATTAGTAGTTTTTAAGATGTGGAGATAGACAGTGGATAGAATCTCTTACCTATCTAACCACGATTTTGGAATCACCAAAGACAGTAAAGTTTTGAATGTTCATATCTAAAGATTTTCTGAGGCCCTGCAGTAAAGACTCATATTCTGTTGTGTTATTAGTACATTCAAATTCTAGCCTACATGCGATCAAGGTTTTGTTACCTACCAGATCAATAATAATGCAGCCTGCACCAGCTTCTTCTTTGGACTTCGACCCATCAAAATAAAGAGACCAAATTTGATTTTTATTGGGTGCATGAGACCGTTGTGTAGAAGTTGTTGGCTGCACATATGCTACAATCTATGACTGCTATTCTGGATTGGTGATAGCTGAAGTCTCGGCCATGAAATTTTCGAAAAATGTATCCATCCCTTGTATTTCAGGTGAATCGACAGAAGGTGTAAATGGTTCGTTGGGATCGTTTATATATGTGACTGTGAGATTTAAGTAGCATTCACGATTTACCTTGATCTTGTTGGGCTTTCCGTTCTCGAGAAGCCACAGGCGAGACCAATCTGTTGCGAAATAGCCGTGTAGCTGCTCTGACCAGTCCCTACTTAAAAACAGACCATACACTTCTAGAATATCCACAACAATAATATCAATAACTTGATGAACCTTGGGGTTAGACGATAATCTTATAAGCACATTCTTTAATTCACCTATGACTTTTACACTAGTTCGATCAAGTTGGATGATTTTTAAAGTGGATGGTTCAACTTCAGTGCTAATCTTCTGACATACAGACCATGGCATCACATTGGATGACGCTCTTGAGTCTAGCATGTTTCTATTAAAGGTTTTGAAAGTTAACAAAAATGGTGGTACATTTCTGCGAGTACTAAGGGTGGTAGTTTGTGGCTTTTTACTCGCAGTTTCTAAAGCTAATTTATCTACATTTGTTACATTATTTACTGAAAGGCTTCCTTTGTCGTGAGGATTAGGGTTACTTTTAGTGGAATTCTTCTTAGGAACTTTGTTCTGAACAACCTTGTTTGAATTACCATTTTTGCTATTCTCTGCGATGTTCTGTAACATTTTTTGTAGCAGAAATGGAAATTTTAATAACTCATAAATAGAAATGTTAGCCCTTAACTTTTTAAGATCTTCAACTAAATCATAATCTAAGTTGGGGTTTGCATGACTCTGTTTAGTCTCAGCTGGTTTAGATTGCTTTGGATGCAAATTTGTAGTGTTCTCGGAAGAAGGTTTGTTTGCTGTCTTACACCTAGTATTGTAGGGATGGACTGTCTCGAAGTTAGCTTGAAAAATACTATCCGAGAAGTGTCCAAAAATGTTCGAAGAAGATTCTTCTTCTTGAAATGTCTCTTGTTCAACTACCTCCTTAGGAATCTTAGGAGGCATCAATTTATCCTGGGCTTCTAGAATTGTTTGAAGGGCGTATTGCAGACTTTCTAGATTAAGGCCCTCGGTAGTAGAATTAGGTCAGTTGGTGGGAAAAGGCTTCCTGAACGGGGGTTTGTAGGGCCCTTTGCTTGAAGAAGCTTCTTCGGCCGTTATTTTCAAATCTATAACTTGATTTGAAAGTTTTTGAACGACTTTAGTTAGGTTTTCTAGATCTGAGCTTTCAGGTTGTGCTTTATTTTGAGCAGGTCTAGGGAGGATTTCGATCTTCTTTTTGGAAGATGAACTAGTTTCTGTTTCATTGCTAGTAGTGTCTTTCAAACTAAGTATGTCCTTTTCAATCTGGCTGGCCTCTTCGAAGGTCTCTAACAACATGTCTTTCTTAGATCATTTAACCCAAATGGCTATATTTTGATGCAAGGCTTTAGTATAGTATGCTATGATAAGATTCTCGACAGGCATGGAATCCATAAGGATTCGGTTCTTTAGTGTTAAGAATCTTTGATTAAAGTCTTTAATTTTCTCTTTTGGGTTCATTCTTAAGCTAGAAATCTCCATAACTAGGACTTCTGGGGACTTATCATCTCCGAATTTTTCTAGAAAGCATGACTCAAACTTTTCCCGAGACATGATGGTATGGGGTTACTGGGAAAAGTACTAGGTAGAGGCATTGCCCTCGAAAGTATAGGGGAACAACCTACAGACTACAGCTTCATGCTCGACATTATGGAGTCTTATGGCTAACATAAACTTTTTAATGTGATCTTCAGCGATCTGTTTAGATTCAGGGTCAAACTTGGGAAGCCACTTCTTCAGATGTTTGGGTAAAAAATGCTGAGCCCCAGGTACGGCTACTGCATCCTGGTCGAGCCAAGGTTTGGCAGGATTGTTTTGGTTGGACATTGGTGTAGGCGATGTGGAAGGCTGAGAAGGGGAACTGCTTTCTTCAGAAGAGTCTTCTCTCAAAGAAGAAGGAGGTGATGGAGGTGGTGAGGGTGGTTTTCCAGATCCTCCTGTAGCAGGAGTGAGGATTGGATCTGTAGGGTTCAAAGTGAGGTTAGTGCCTCCAAGTTGTTCTCTGATATCAGAGAAATCTAAAGGTTGGTCCAAAGGTCGGTTTGGTTTCCTCAAACGGGCGAAGGCACTATGTGTTCTTAAAAGAGATTGGCGGACAATCTCTTGTACGTCACCACCTGTAGGGTTTGGGGTTGTTGGTTCAATTGTGATCCGTAGATCGTCGTTTGATGTAGTTTCTGTTTGAGGGGTGATGTTGTCATTTGAATGGCTTCTTGTCACTATAGGTGAGCAGTTAGGTGGTGGAGGAGTCTTACGACCGCCTCGTGCAATTAATAAATTTCAGGCCCTCCTTCTAGCGCCATTTGTTGACGGGTGAAATTGAACGCTCGCCAACTGGAGGAGTGGGTCCGGTCTAGGGTTGTCTAAATAACCCAAGCTGTTTGGGATGATCCACCCCGACGGGTTTAGCAGCTTCGTTGGCAGATCTAAGTCCTAGGAAAATGAAAGAAAACTAACTAAAGGAACTAATCTAAATGAAAACAACAATTAAAACAAACTAATAAACAAATATGAAATATATATATACAATCTACTTACTAATATTATACGATAATAGTTCTATGAAACTAAATGTTCAGTTATCAACATAATTAAATCTCAACTACAAATGTACAATATTTACAGATTATATATTTTAAATCGAAAACCTGAAAAAACATTTGTGAACTGTCCTATGACAGCAAAGCTATTGTTTTTTTTTTTTTTTAATTTTATGAGAAAGAAGTAAAATGAAAACTATATAAGCTAAGCGATTAAAATAATAATCCTAACTATAAATCTGAACTATGTATCTATCTAACTACTGATAATTCTCTAATTTATTAACTATTAAATTGCAAATAACGATCTAACCTGAAGTAATGCTTTCCAATCTGTCCCGTGCAAAGTATCCGATTCAGCTGTTCGATGGGAGGAAACCCACACCAAATTTTCCACAGGCTTCTTGTAAACAGGAAGCAGTAGTGCTCTTTGAATATGAATAATAGGACAAACAAGACATAAAAATTACAGCAATCTTAAGATTTACAAATCGTCACAGTTAGATAAACCCGTATGCGAAGATTTGTACAAAATGATTCATTTAATGAAGAAGATAAACCTTTAATTCATTAAATTGAAACAAAGTAAATGTTGTAATTTTAAAATAAGAGAGATCAGATATGGAAAACACATAAACCAAATCACATCAACCTGCAATGAATTATGATAGCTAAAGTAGTCGATAATTGATTGCAAACTGATATGAAGAAAACTTGAAATAAAAGTTTGATATATTAAAAGCTAAAGCTGTTACAAAACATCAACTTTCATCCCAGCTTGTATCATCATAAATACATAGTCTATTCTCCCAACCGTGATGATGGGTCCATTACAAAAAATAACAAGTATTTAAAGACCACAGGGTAAAACATCCCTGTGGGAATTATCAACCACTGTTTACAAAAAATCTGGGATAATCTCCCAAGTCTCTATTTCTGACCTAAGCTAACAACCTATAACAAAACTACATCACAAAAGTATCTCATAAACTGCCACAGCAAGTCCAATTTGCCATTGAAATTGGTAGGTACCTGAAGGTGGACAAGAATAGACAAGTTTAGATAATGTTTTATTGATAAAATTAACAAAAATCTAAGTTTTAAGACTAGCTACAGAATCTCACGATTATGTAGCTGGTCTAATTTGAAAACATAACCGTTTTAAATCAATGAAATGCTAACAGAAATATATTCAAACTATTTAACAAATCTTTAATTGCTAATTGAGAGCAAACGAAATCGTGTTTGAATCTATTTCAATCGAAACAGACCCTAAACGAATATCAAGCAAATCTCTGGTAAGAATTCAATATAGACATAATATGTCAATCCAATACTTAACATAATCGTTTAAATCCAAACTAACATAGCCGTATCAAATCTAACTTTGAATCCATCGCATTATAAAAACGACTATACTAATTCAGACGTACAAAATCATTTCAGAATCAAACCAAAAGAAATGAATCGAACTAATTCAGGGCCGACCAATGCTAAATCGTATCAATCAAAACATAGTTGTGTCCGATTTTAGCAAATAAATCTTCTGTACAGGTCAAATGCAATCATAATCCAAAACGAAAATATTTATTCAAAACCCAACATAATCGTTTCTTGAATCTATTCGAACAGAACCAAACGAAAGCAAACCCAATCGACTACCCTAATTCAAATGTATAGAATTGTTTCAAATGCAAACCAAACATAATCGAAAACAAATCAATCGTTTATACTAATCTGAGAACAATAAAATCATTTTATCCAAATCATAGCTATATTTGATTTTATCAAAACGAATCGATGCGAACAAAATAGTTTATGCTAATCCCAAACGAAATCTTTCATGCTAATTCAAATAGAAAACAAAATCATTTCTGGTAATCGGATGTAAACAAAACCATTTCTGAATCTATTAAAACAAACAGGAGTAATTGAAAGGAAACCCAATCAGTCATACTAATTCACAAATTCATAAAATGAAATCGATATTGAAATACATACCTGAGCAGTAAGAAAATGATTCTATCATGATAACTTTTAATTGACAAAGGTCGTTGTTGCTTCGACATTTCTGAAGACAATTGAACTGGTGGTTTTTTGTTTCTTCTCGTTGGCTTGTAGCCTGTGGTTCTCCTTTGATAGCACAACAACTCGTTCCTCTAATGATTTAATCTTAGATTGCAATAGGGGAACATCCATGTAATAACATTCAAGCCAAGAATTGCATTGGGTACATGGTGATTGATCAGGCTTTGGCATCACAGGCGAGGGTTCTTTCAATTTACCAGGGGTGTCACTGTGAAGCTTAATTCCCGGAAATTTAGGATCGTTCTTGAGGCACGAAGGTAAGTTGGAAACATAGTCATAGGGTTCCGTAGAGTAGAGGCCATGAGAGTAGGAGTATTCCTCGGCTAGGAAACGTTCGATCTCTGAGTCTGAATCCTTGCTCAAGACGATAGGTTTTTGGTCAGTTCTCTGCTTGGGCTTGTTCCGATCACATCTCGATATCCATCGTGCATTTTTCTTTCCCTTACTGTTGACAGCAGTATCACCTTTGCCTTTCTTCCTCACAGGCCTCTTGACAGCTTTAGTATTGTCTTTAGCACATGGGTCGACTATGGTATCGGGTAGGTCCAAGTCGGGGCAATTCGAGGGTTTGACAGGGGGTAAAAGGGTAGGAGGTGGCACAGCTGGCATAACCAGGGTTTCAGTAACCATAGACTTATCCATTTGGATGCACTCGGGAGTGGCAAAGCCATTCCTAGATAGGAAGGCTTGCCAACAATCACCACTAAGTCTCAGATGATGAACGATAATGACTTTGATCAAGCAGTGATGAAAAAGGCTGTTATCATCCTTCTCACGCTTGAATCGTTTGGACATCTTGTACAGACTACGTAAGAGATAATGTGGCATATTCAGAGGGTAGTCTATAAAATTCATCAATAACCGAAGATGATATAGAAATACCAAGCCATAAGGACCTTCGTAGGTCACAAACTGCTTAACAATTGCCAAAAGATCGTGCCACCTGGGTTTGAGGGTAGTGAGAGGCAGACCTCTATCACAGCTAACAATCTTTCTGGATGTGAATAGGAGTGTCCATGGAACCTCGTCTACTTTGGAATTTTTAAACCACCTTTGCCCTATAGCTGGTAGTCCTGTAGCTGAGCTTAGGAATTCCTCATTTAGCTCGAGCTGTAAGTCCTCGACCTTAGCCCTGCATCCATCGAAGGTGAGGGCAAACTGTTGGGCAACCGAAAGGTTGAAACCCTCAAACCTTTGGATAAAAACCATCCAGCCACTATTTTCCAAATCCTGACGAGCATTGTCGAACAACAAGAGTGTTTGGCTACCATTAGGCTCTATGCGCACCACAGGTGCCATAGAACAGAACACACAGTGAGCAGGGTGAACGGTCAAGGGTTTGAACAGGGTATATGCTGGACCGATAGCTCACAGGCTTCCCCGAAAACCAACAGAGGTAACCCGGGATAGAAGGCAAGCATTAATGCCCAAGTGTGAGAAGGTGGTGGAAGGCAATAAACCCATGCAAAACAGTCATATCCAAATGTACAACTGACAACGCATATGGTGATTCAAATCACTATTGCAATGTGTTAAAAGTAATGCCATTCAAACATTTAATGAAATCTATGGTAAGTCGACTTAAAAGTTTGCACAAGCATAGTGTTTGCATGGTTTTAAAATCAAAACAATGTTTTGAATAAGGGTTTGACCATGCGACTTATACATTGTATGAAACTATTGAATTTAGGGTCTAATCACCATATTAACGTGTTGTTATGAACCCATTGAAATTGATCAAAAGAAAAAGAACATTAAACCACCATTGAATCAAGGACTCAATCATAAAAATATCATCACAATCTTATAAAATATGAAGTCATATTAACAACAAGAAAATGTCAAATGAGTAAAGGTTTTGGTGTCTTGCTAACTGTGCGACTATGATTAAATTGGAAATGCAATGAACACATAAATAAGAGTGACCATAATAATCCAGTGACAATTTTAATGCCATTGAAGTGACTTTGAAATCAAAGTTTTCACGCTTGCAGTCGTGAAAATGAGAACAAAGGCAAGTGTGCATATGCGTGAAATAATAGTGTTGTTTTATTCAAAGATTGCGATGAAAATCAAGGGTTCCAAAACACTTGTGTGGGAAACTTATAAGGATAGGATAAAAATGTGAAATGGCTACCAACATTTCATTAGAATGAGTAAGCATTAAAGCATAATCAGGTTCAATGAATTCAGAAAATGTATACAATCTAGACTGATGATTTACCTCACCGATAGCAACCCTGGAGTTGGTTTGCATGTTGTAGATGTCCACAGATTTTGGTGTGAATATGAATTTATTTCTGGTGCTGGAATTCATCATATGATGCACAGAGAGAAGGTTGACAAAAATCTTGGGAACATGCAACACATTCTCGAAGCTTCCGTTGGTGAGTTCAGTCCTTCCTTTGTCGATGACTTCGATAGAAGAGTTGTTCCCCATCAGAATAGGAGGACCTTTGCATGCATCCAATGAAGAATATACTACTTTTGAGGCAGCCATGTGATGTGATGCTCCTGTATCAACGATCCAAGCATTGAGAGAGGAGTTGATGGCAATCAAGGCATGGCTAGAATTGCCTTTCTTGGAATTCAGATCGTTTGGCTTCTTCTTCTTGGCACCCTTGGGGATGCGATCTCCAAGGTTGTTTTGCTGAAGTATTTGAGACATCAGATCTATTTGTTTTTGCATGCATGCAGATTCTGAATGGAATCCTTTGTAAAATTATGTGCATTTCTCTCCTTTTCTTCCCTTTTCTCCTTTGGATTCGAAGGCATCGGTGAAAGGTTTTGTGTACCCTTCCTTCTTCGGATGTGCATGAGCTTTCTGTTTATCTTTATCTTTAGATTTATGATATTTTTTGGAGCTAGGGAATTAAAAACATATATTTTTATATAATAAAAAGCACCATATATGTATTGATCTAATTGGATAAGAGATTGGAGGTCTTATTGTTGGCTTCGCTATTCCCAATGTTTTATATGGCAACATATCGAAACTTTTTATCGTATACAGTCTTTTTGAATAATATATTTTTCCTGTGTATTGCTTGAAGGTGGATTAATGCTAGAATTAGTTGGAATGTTTGTATTATCATTTTATGCTAGCTTAATATATCCCTAAGTTTTTATTTGCACTAATTATATTGAAATGTTTTGATATCCAAGCTTTATAGTGATTGAGAATTCCAAAGATTATAACGTCCTTCCTGCATGTATTTGTATTGAAATGTATTGACACTTTTTTCGATATGCTTCAATAGGCCTGACAGCTTAAATGTTTACATGACACGAGGTCCTCCAACAGGCCTGACAACTTCAATGTTTGCATACCGTGAGGTCCTTAGACAGCCTGAAAACGTTAAATGTTTATCTAAATATGCTTCTCGGAGTACATTTTTCCTCGAAAATTTCCATACAATGTTGTAGTGATTTTGTACATTATTGTTGTCCACTGCCAGTTGAATAGGCATTGTATGTTTCATCCTTCTTATACCTTTGCAATGCAATTTTGTCATCGTTGAAGCAAGATACATTGTTTACTGGTTTGGTGAGTGCTTCTTCTTCGTTGGTTCATCGGTTGTTGCTTGTTGTTTTTTCGTTTGTGATTCCACCCGTGGTTCTGCATTTCATCGTTTCAGAGTAAGTCTCCATGCCATAGTTTCATTTTGTATTCCTTGTTTGATGTTTAGTGTTTGCAGTTTGTAGGTAAGAATGTTTTCTTATTTGTAGTGGCATGGTCGTCGTATGTTCCTGGTTCCTTTTGTGCTTCGACTGCAGTTTCGTAATCGTTGGAGACACATATGTTGTTTACTAGTTCAGTGGTTCTTGTTGATTCGTTGGTTCGTGGGTTGCTGGTTGTGTTTGTTTGGCTCAAGTTTATGCTTTGGGGACCTGGGGGTGCAGTTCGTCCTGTTCGTGCTTTCTTGTTGGAAAACCAGAAATCGTTTAGCTATGGCCATGCAATTTCATGGTATTTTGTGGCTTGTAATATATTTTGGGTAGGGAAAAAAAATTACACATTTACAACTATGGATGTAGAAGCGCAAAGGTTCATGTTTATGCCTATCTTTTAGACTGTTCGTTGAGTGTCTTTTACTGTATGTACATATTGCTTCTTCTCCAGTGCATACTAGTTTCCATTCATGTTCATTGTATTTTGTGCGTTCCCACATTCAAACAAACAGAATAGCTAGAGAAAACGATGGAGTCTTGACTGCATCGGTTGAAGAGGATATAGAAAGGTGCATGCTTATACTATTATTTCATATTGCGTTGTTTTGTATTTCATTTATTGTCTGTATATGTGTTCACCTAGTTTATTATATGTACATGTTGTGTGCCTTCCTACATGGTAACTTATCTTCATTACATGCCTTCTTGCATACTAACCCGCTTCATGTCCATTGTGTTTTCACTGCATTGCTACATTTAAACAAACAAAATGGTTGGATATGATGATGGGCTCTTTCATGGGTAAATATCCCCGTTTCTCTTTATTTTACATGTCTGTCTTCATTATAAGTTATCTTCATTACATGCCTTCCTGCATACTAACGTACTTCATGTCCGTTGTGTTTTTGCTGCATTGCTACATTTAAAGAAACAAAATGGATGGAGAGGACGATGAACTCTTTGGCGGGTAAATAGACTTGTTTCTCTTTCTTTTAGATGTATGTCTTCATACTAGCTTGCCTTCATGTTCATTGCATATTCGACGTTGCTACCTTGGAAAAAACAGGTTGGTTGGACAGGAAGATGAATTGTTCTGTGCAACAACAGAGGGTTCTGTGGTACACTATTCTAAAGGGTATACCAACTGTGCTGGTAAATTAAATATACAAATCGGGTGGGGGCATATAATATTATACTTGAAAATGATGGCTTGGCAGCAATGGGCCTTTCTGCCCTCCCTATTTCTACTTTTTCCATTTTCTATTATCCCTTTTATTTTCTAATTCATCTACTTAGTGTTCTTTCCAAAAATGCCTTGGTGCGCCAGTTGGAGGACTAACGGTTTCACATATATGGTCGTTCTTCTACCTTATTCCATAGTTACCCACTTTGTCGATTGCGGCTGCCGGGCTAGCAGGTTCAAGATTGATCCTCTGGATTTCGGGGGTCCGCAATATACAGATTGGTTGTGGTGCCCCACCTTCACACCTTATTTACTGTTAAACATTTTTCCAATTAAAAAATCAGATGCATACAATTTTACAGTTGTTTAGTCGTTCTGATGGAAAATATACAATGCATATTCTTATTTAGTCCTCATGTTCATCTTCACATGCTTGCATCAGAAAAATTTGGACTAGTGACATGGGCATGAGCAGTCAGTCATCCTAGACATCAGCAAACCGGCAAGGGCAAAGGTAAATATGCATACGCTCTGCTCTTACTATGTTTACGAAACAAATATCCTCAGCTATATATTCATCTATGGCATGGTGAATATGTTGATGTCATCTCCAATACATGGTTTGCAGTTCACAAGAAGTATCAACAAGTACAAGCGAGACGTCAAACATGCCGCATGTTCCACAGAATAAGAGGTGTGGTTGCGAAAATATGGATCCAAAGTTCATCGAATCTATGTGTGTACTTATAGATTTATGCCAGTGAAAGAAGAATAAAAAAAAAAAAAATGCACACTACCATTCACTTTAGTTTTCCTGTTAAAAAATTGTCACCGGGTCTAGAGTTGTAACATCCAAAGTACTATCAATAGAGGGCTTGAACAATCGTCGAACTGGACAAGTGTTCATCGAAGACATAATGGCCATCTATAGCACCTACTTGGAAAAGGCAAACAAAACTAGATCCATTATGAGTGGTCACATGGCAGACAAGGAGGCCATGATGATAGTGACACTAACTATTCCTCCACAACTTGTCCAGAAACATGCAGAAAAGATATTGTCGGGTAATGGGATATCCATTACAAATTTTAATATATTTCCCAAAACAGTATATGACCGTGGTGAATGTGATCGAATTATTTTGCTCAATGAAACAAGTATTTTGGAAAAAATTTATTGTTGTTTGTTCAAAATATCGTTTCGTCTCGAACTCGACTATTAGCCAGCTTGCACAGAGC
Source organism: Picea mariana (assembly GCA_032191745.1). Classification (NCBI taxonomy): domain Eukaryota; kingdom Viridiplantae; phylum Streptophyta; class Pinopsida; order Pinales; family Pinaceae; genus Picea; species Picea mariana. Next base: position 17,751 of record JASDQU010101865.1, read on the forward strand.
ACTGTTATTTACCCAATCAGAACGATTGGCGCAACTATCACACTGGTGAGAAAACTTGGCTCGCAACACATTCTCCATATAAAGGATGGAGATTTGGACAACGACAAGGCAATGGTACTGCTTTTCATATTCATTTTTTTCCTTTGCTTTCGCATATGCATGTATCTCGGGTAAGTTACACAAATATTTCACTGTTCCATGTTGCCGCTGCAATTGTTCGATACATATTCAAATTTTTTTTTGTCAGTGGAGCAACAATTGCATAAAGGGAAGATTCCACTTATGCTCTTCAAAAATATAACAAAGAAAAGGGATGTTAGAGAAAGAATCGTTTGGACAACACAAACAATGTTTTTAACAGAGTTGCGAGCAGATATAGTACAGGATCTGAAGAAACTAGCTAGCTCTACAACTTTTGTGCATATACATCCACAAAATCATCCTCACTTTGCTTATAAAAATAGCCTTCAACAAATTTCTGTGGCCCATTTTATTTTATTTTATTTTTTTTAAGGGGAGGGGGGTGCAGTTGTGTATTATATTGTTCAATGTATTAATTCATATGCTCGTGTTCCTAGGTTGAAGGTGTTTTAGTTGCAACCAATGTGTACTCGACCCCCTTTGAACCTGTATGTGTGAAATGCAACTCTCCTGCTTCTGCCTCCGCTTTGATAAGTGATGATACGATTGATTATCTACGATGTGGTGAAAGATGTCCATATATATATGGGATTGCGTCAATGATTCCATCCGAACCGTGGGAAACACAACCATGCATTCTACGATTAGGCAGTCTCTGTTACAAAATGTGCTTCCTAAGTTGGCAGAATTGTCGTATGCAATGTATCTACAGAAAAAGGCAAGCAGTGTCTACATGCTGCGGGACCTTCAGATACACAACAAATTCACCTGAAATGAGGACAATGCAATTTTTCATATCGGCTGAAGAAGGGAAAAAAAAATATCAAACTTTGGCAGGAAATAAAAATTCCTCATATGTCTTTGTAATATTTCTTCAACATCCAGATGAATGTTCGTCGGACTTGACTACTTGGGATTGCATGCGCATTCGATTGTTCGGTCCATAAAATGAGAATCATGGCAGCAAACCCCATACATCCCATGGCCCCGGTTATTTTCTACTGAGAACATATTCCAGATGCAAGAGAAAATGAATGCAGTGACATATTTTCTTTGTATATCAAATTGTTTGATGCAATTGTCGATGCGCCCTGCTCTATGGAACCTTGTAGGAACTTTCTTGTGGCCTGTTTGAAGTTTAGTTGGTTCTTGGTTGTGTGCTTCATCTATCAATTTTTATATCGCGAAACTCTGACTGTTGTTTGGAGGACACAGAACAATAGAATTAAATTTTTTAGCCAGCTAGCCTGCAAATCTGCATGATAATTTCTATGGCACTGTGATGCAAATGTAGTATGTGGCTTGTTTTAGCATTTTTCCTTAATCGATGAACGTGGTAAAATTAATCTTCTGGAATAATTTGAAATCAACGAATATATACTGTGCGAAGTGAAATTGTGCTATCATATCAACAAGAGGCCCTTAAAATTCAAATTCGTCATTGTTTTAGCATTTTTTGCTTAATCGATGAACTTGGTAAAATTGATCTCCTGGAATAATTTGAAATCAACAAATATATATTGTGCGAAGTGCAATTGTGTTATCATATCAACAAGAGACCCTAAAAATGCAAATTGGTCGTTGTTATTCTTGTGGTCTTAGAATTTTAAAAAACTTTCTTTTGTTTCCTTCATTTCTTTTAAAATAAGTGATTGAACATCCTTTGATAATTTTATGTAATTCAATTGTACAATATCAATATTTAATATTAATAATTTAGTATTTGAAAATAATGTTAGATAAGATGACCATCTGTAAATAATCGAAATCTTGAGTCTGCCAGTCCTGGAGTCCTTCTGTCAATTTGTATGTCGTGGAAGTCCGAGTGTTGTTTGGAGGACACGGGACAATAGAAGTGAAATGTTGAGCTAGAGAGCCCACAAGTGTGATTTTCAATTTGTATATCATGGAACCAAGGGTACTGTTTGTACGACATAGAACAATAGAGTCTCAATTTTGATCCCGCCAGCCTGAGAACCCGAGATCCAAAAAGGGGCTAAGTATGGAATGAAGGATCCATACATGCTCTATAAAGTATCATGTCCATACTTTATAAAAGTACATGTTTACTATGTATTTCTCGTTGGTCATTGTTATGGTTGCGGTGATAGAATTTTAAAAAACTTTATTTTGTTTCCTTCGTTTTTAAAAAAATAAGTGATTTAACATCCTTTGATAATTTTATGTAATTCAATTGTACAATATCAATATTTAATATTAATAATTTAGTATTTGAAAATAATGTTTTTAGATAATGTTAGATAGGATGACCATCTGTAAACAATCACAATCTTGAGCCTGCTAGTCTTGGAGTCCTTCTGTCAATTTGTATGTCGCAGAACTCTGAGTGTTGTTTGGAGGAAATGGGACAATAGAATTGCAATGTTGAGCCAGAGATCCCACAATTTCGCCTGTCAATTTGTATACCGCGGAACTCTGGGTGTTATTTGTAGGGCACGGAACAATAGAGGCTCAATTTTGAGCCCACCAGCCTGAGAACGCACGATCCAAAATTGGCTAAGTATGGAATGAAAGATCCATCCATGGTCTATAAAACCTCATGTCCATACTTTATAAAAGTGCATGTTTACTATGTATTTCTCGTTTCTCAGAAAATTTCTAGCTGTGGAAGTTGGCGGATGCACGTGTTTAGATTTCCACTTACTTTTATATCACTAGCCCGGCCAAATTGTAAAAACTTTCTTGTCTAATTAAATTGTGCAATATAAATATTTAATATTAATCATTTAGTATTGAAAATAATGTTTTTAGATCATGTTAGATAGTTGATAGGGATTACCATTCGTAAACAATGGCAATATTGAACCCGCCAGCCCTAGAGTTCGCCTTTCAATTTGTATATCGTGGAACTCCGAGTGTTGTTTGGAGGACATTGAACAATAGAAGTGCAATGTTGAGTCTGCCAACCCGCAAGTCCTCTTGTCAATTTGTATATTGTAGAATTGTGGGTGCTATTTGTAGGGCACCGAACAATAGAGGCCCAATTTTCAATCCACCAGCACGAGAACCCGTGATCCAAAAAGTGGCCAAGTATGGAATGCGAGATCCGTACATGATCTATAAAAATTTCATTTCCATACTTTATAAGAGTACATACTTAGTATGTATTACTCGTTTTTCGAAAAAATTCTAGGTGCACAAGTTGGCGGATTCATGACTTCAGATTTCACTTACTTTTATATCACCAACCTAACCGACCGCTTCCCCATTTGATATTGTAATAAACGAATATAAACTGGCCCAAGTTCAATTGTTCTATCACATCAACACGAGACCCTTAAAATTCAAATATCCCGCAAGTTTGCTTGTCAATTTGTATATCGCAGAAATGTGGGTGTTATTTGTAGGGCACAGGACAACAGAGGCCCAATTTTGAACCTGATAGTCCAAGAACCCGCAATCCAAATAGTGGCTAAGTATGGAATGAGGGATCCGTACATGCTCCATCAAATCTGATGTCCATAGTTTTTAGAAGTACATATTTAGTATGTATTACTCATTTCCTATGAATGTTGTTTGGAAGACACAGAGCAATAGAAGTGAAATGTTGAGCGAGCCAGTTTGCAAGTTCTCCTGTCAATTTGTATATCACAGGACTTTGGGTACTATCTATAGGATACAGAGAAATAGAGGCCCATTTTTGAGCCCACCAAACCGAGAACCCGTGATCCAAAAAGTGTCCAAGTATGGAATGTAGGATCCGTACAAGCCCTATAAAAACCACATGTCCATACCTTATAAGAGTACATACTTAGTATGTATTACTAGATTTTCTAAAAACTTCTACCCATGAGAGTTGGTGGATTCACGACTTCAGATTTCAATTACTTTTATATCACCAACCCGACCGATCGCTTCTCTGTTTGATATTGTAAGAAATTAATATAAGCTGGCTCAAGTCCAATTGTGCTATTACATCAATAGGAGGCCCTTAAAATTCAAATAGTCTGCAAGTCTGCTTGTCAATTTGTATATTGCAGAAATCTGGGTGTTATTTGTAGGGCACAGAACAACAGAGGCCCAATTTTGAACCCGCCAGCCCGAGACCCCGCGATCCAAAAAGTGGCTAAGTATGCAATGAGGGATGCATACATGCTCTATAAAATCTCATGCCCATACTTTATAAAATTACACATTTCGTATGTACAACTCGTTTCTTGGGAAATTTTCTAGGTGCAGAACTTGACAGATACACGTGTTCAGATTTCCACCCATTTTTATATCAACAACCCGACCGACCTCTTTCCCGTTTCATATTATATAAAATTTTTGGAACGCAAGTTTCTGAATACGCGGGTTTTTCTTTGAAATAAGATATTTCACATCCTTTTATATTTTTATGTAATTAAATTGTACAATATCAATATTTAATATTAATACTTTAGTATTGAAAATAATGTTTTCTAGGTAGTGTTAGATAGTTAATAGGGATCACCATCTATAAACAATCGCAAGCTTGAGCCCACCAGCCCTGGAGTTCATCTGTCAATTTGTATATGGCGGAACTCCAAGTGCTATTTGAATGACACAGAACAAAAGAATTGCAATGTTGAGCGAGCCAACTCACAAGTCTGCCTGTCAATTTGTATATCGCAAAAATATTGGGTGCTATTTGTAGCTCATGGAACAATAGAGGCCCAATTTTGAGCCCGCCAACCCAAGGAAAAATTCTTGGTAAGGAACTTGGCAGATTCACGTATTCAGATTTCACTTACTTTTATATCACCAGCCTGACCGACCGACTGCTTCCTCATTTCATATTGTACAAACCTTCTTGTCTAATTAAATTGTACAATATCAATATTTAATATTAATAATTTAGTATTGAAAATAATGTTTTTATATTATGTTAAATAGTTAATAGGGATTAGCATCCGTAAACAATTGCACTCTTGAGGCCGCCATCCCTGGAGTCCGTCTGTCAATTTGTATATCGTGGAACTTTGAGTGTTGTTTGTATGACACGAAACAAAAGGAGTGTAATGTTGTCCGAGCTAGCCCGCAGGTTCGCTAGCCAATTTGTATATCGCAGAATTCTGGATGCTATTTGTAGGCCACGAAACAATAGATGCCCAATTTAGAGGCCACCAGTCCGAGAACCCGTGATCCAAAAAGTGGCTAGGCTAAGTATGGAACACGGGATCCATACATTCTCTATAACATCTCATGTTCATACTTTATAGTACATATTTAGTGTGTATTTCTCATTTTTCAGAAAATTTCCAGTTTCTCTTTTCTCTCTGCTTTCCCTTTATTTACTTACTCATTTTTCGGAAAATGTCTAGGTGTGGGATTTGGCGGATTCACGTCTTCATATTTCCATTGTTACTTTTATATCACTAGCCTGACCGACCACTTCCCCATTTCATATTGAACAAAATTTTTGAATCGCGGGTTCCTACATAGGTGGGTTTAACATTGCGTTTCCATTGTTCCACCGCATGCAACTAGCACCCGGACTTCCGCGATTTACAAATTAGAAAAAAAAAACCCCTTCATATCGTATGCTTTTGCTTTCTGTTTGCTTGGTCCTTTTTCCCAATGTCTCATGCTTTTATATATAGAACCCGAAGTTCAACAATATACAAATTGCTCTCTCGCCACTGCGCTTCCATTGTTCCCCTACGCACAAATAACAGCCGAAATTCCACGACATACAAATTGATGGTCGATATCTGTCACTGAGATGCAATATGACAATCAACCCTTCACGTATCCTGGGTATATCTTCTGCCTTTTTCTTTTGTAACCCGCCCAACCGCTTTCCATACTTGGGTATTTTTTGGAATCGGTTTCGTGGGTTGGAAAGTGCACCAAATGTACAATACTTCATCGCAATTTTCCATCACCATTTCCTTCATACTTGTTTCCAAATATGCAATAATTAAGCTTTAATGCTAGTAGTTCATCCTGTAGGAACCGTTAAGATTGTCATTAATGTCCAGAAGTCCGGAGAAGATTTGTCATTACTACGAATTAAACTAAGATTTGTGCAAAATTATGTTATCCTTTCCAAGTATTCATTTCAAACATGATGCAATCTATTTTTGTGCGCCGACGGGTTGGCGCCTTTAAGAAATTTCTAATTCTTAATATCTCTTCGTCATCATCGCCACCTTCACACTTTTTTTCTAAATATGCAATTAGTGAGTTGTAATGGTAACAAATCATTCTGCACAAACATTGTAGATTGTCATTGATCAGTGAAATTCTCGAGGAGATATTCCATTGGTACAAATTAAACCATAATTTTCGGAGGGTTATACTATCCCTCCCCAATTTTCATTTCAAACATTGTCTTGAGCAAATAGAAATTCTTGTTAACTTGTGGCAACAGTTCTATCCATATACAGTAAACACATTCGGACATAATGGCCAAAGGTTCCACTATTCTAGGGCATATTCTTACTACTCATCTCCCTCCTCCCAAGAGAAAAAAGGGATATGGTCCCTTGGTACATTGAGATATATATTTCAAGCCAAAGAATTCCAAGGCAACCCTACATGCTTAGAGAACTTGCGCAGTTGCATTGATGGCTGGCACAGAGGTTGATGTCATGGATTTCGAGATGGAAGAAGATGATTAGATGGGCGATGATATGACAATGGATGATGGCAATGCAGAGACTCTTCCCACTCCTACACCCAAATTGAAATCAACCATAAAGGGTGGAACCTCCCGGCTCAGTGATGGTGGTCCTGACAACACCAAAAGAAGTTTCAGAAAAGAAACTAATGTTGAACGCAATAGCTGCTTTGCAGTGTGAAAGTAGGAATTCCAGAGTTCCAAATTAGTCTGTTCTGGGTGGAAGAGTTTCAGTGTAAGGAAATGATATGTTGATGCTTCTAGAGATATATTTCAAGCCAAAAAATTATTCACTTGCGGGACTATTGTCCTGTTCTCTGGATATACAACTAACATCTTCTGGAATCAGGTCCATAACTCTCACTACTGCAAGGAATTTTTCTACTAGTCATCTCCTTCCACCCAGAATGGACTAATTTGGGCCTCTGAAATTGCATGTGCAACTTGTGTCCCTAATTTTTTTTTTACTATGCAGAGGCAGTTTCTAGTTGTGTCCTAAGTTTCAGTTAAGGGTTATTCCATTTGCCCTGCAACTTTTTTCGTCTTCTTCCTCACATGAAGCTTATGAAAAATATCAATTTCACCACAAGATGATTCATCCAAGAGAAAACTACAAGGATCCTGCATACTGCAGATCTCGTGCTTGTGTTTGTGGCAGATACATTCAATGTTTTGGCCCGAATAACTGGGTCCAATTTCTAAGGATAGATGTACAATACTCTGTGCTTTTATTTTTTATTTTTAAATGGATTTTCTATTAAAAAACATTTCCTTGGGGTCTTCGTTGCTACTTTTTTTCTGGATTTAGTGTTTGTTCTCATTGGCATGGTTTGGTGCTCTCGTAGTTCTTCGATATTGTGTTTACTTAGGTTATTTTTTCTCATATGGAACATCTAACAATTATATGACAATGTACTGTGTCAATTCACTAGTCTTTTATGCAAACAAAAAATGGATTACATACAGTTTCAAACCAGCGTTCAATTATATTCATAATGTAGATAGAACATAGCAATACCAATGTACAATCTTGCAGCAAAATCATCATTCTTGTTTCTAGACATGCAATTATTAAGTTTTGATGCTAACAACCCATAATGCAAGAAGTTTAATACTTAAGTTAATATGTTACAGTCATGGAAGAATGTATCAAGAACACAGTTACACCCACACATTCCAATAAAATATAATCTTCAACAAAGCATTTGCTGGAAATTAGTAGAAAATGAAGTTTAATAGTTAAGTTAATATGTTACAGTCATGGAAGAATGTATCAAGAACATACTTACACGCAAAGGTTACAATAAAATCCAATCTTCAACAATGCATTTGCTGACAATTAGTATAAAATGATGGTTTGGCGACAATGGGGCTTCTTTGAAACCAATTCACGCTTACGAAAACTGCCCTCCCCCTTTCTATTTTCCCACTCTTTTATTCCCTATAGTTTATCTTCCTGGTTACTTAATCATTTTTTTTCTGAAAATGCCTTATTGTGCGGCTTGGCAGATTCACACGTTTTCAATGAGTGCTTCCCCTTTCTTTAAATTGGCCCTCTATTGTTATGTGTCCTACAAGTAGCACCCAGAGTTCTATGATATAGAAATTGAGAGATGGACTTGCGCGCTGGCTCACTCAACATTGCACTTCTATTTTTTCGTGACCTCCAAACAACATTTGGAGCTCTGTGATATACAAATTGACACACAGGCTCCAGGGCTGGCGGGCTCAAGATAGCCTTTGTTTATGGATGGAAAAGTGATAAAATGAGCCATACCACATTTGCGCCACAAAATCTATATTAAAGGGAAAAGCATTTCCTCTATAGTTTTGTGTCCTACAAACATGACCCATAGTTCTGCACTATACAAATTGACAGTCGGAATTGCGGGATGGCTAGATAAAAAAATGCCTCAGAGTTCTGTGATATACAAATTGACAAATGAAGCATAAAACCAAGAACCAAGTAAACTCGTGAATCGTATTCCTGGTAGCAAGCGCTAATTTCAAACATCACGGAATGTCATTTGCACATCGTCGGGTTGGTTCGTTCACGAAAACTTCAATCCTCGCTTCTGAGAATGAGTCTGCCCGATTGTTTCCCTATTCCATACTTAGCAACTTTCCTAGAATTCCACAAATATACAAACCGACTGCTGAACTTCCCCATCATGATCTCATATGTTTTACATGTTTTGCAGTCAAAAATTCTGATACATAAAATTTTACCGTGGAACACTTGCCTCTCCTAACCTCGTAACCCTTTTTTCAATCCTATATGACCGCTTTTCAGACCTTTCCATTCTTTCCTTGCTCTCCCCCATCTCTGTCACCTTCTCACTTGTCTATAATAAAAGAAAAAGAATTGTTATAT